>CABFKP010001668.1:0-12024 GCA_901779475.1 Panagrolaimus davidi
AATAATTGAGTATTAGAGAGTGAGTCACCAATAAATTATTGATTGATATTTTATTTAACGCGAAACAAATTTTCTCTTAAAAAAATATTTTAAAGAGGAACCACGTTTTTTTTCTTCGACTCCCCAATTCAATCATCAAACATTGCACAATATTGAAAGAAAGCGAGCAACCTTGCCTAAGATGCGGCAATTCTAATACTGACAAAGTAGCAGAAAAAAAGTTGATGTCGAAAGTGGGAAGGAGAAATTTTTTTGAAAAAGGGATGGAAGGAAAGCTGTTGTTCTGGAAACGCACCCTTTCTTGTGCGCACATGTCATTGTCGTGAAGTGCAGCAGCAGCAGCAGACATCAACGAAGGAGACTGCGATGGGCTGCGGACAAAAAGAGAAGAGAGACAACCTCTTTCTACTTGTCGTTCATTGGCTGTTTTCAAAGGATGCAAGATTGTGCAATTTTGTGCAAGTATGAAAAAAAGCATTAATATGACGTTTTGAGTAAACATGGCAACGAGAAAAGACTTTTAAAAAAGAAGAAAAAAATTGTTTTGAAAGAGCTTTGACCTTTTTAAAAAAATACAAAAAAAACATTTGGTAAGATTGTGCAATCTAAGAATAAAAAAATGTAGTCAAAAAAGAAGGTATAAGAGTGCATAAATATATCAATCGATTGTCTCTTATAGTGGATCATGACTCAATTAAAATATAATTACTACTTTTATGAGTCAGCTATAAATTTTAAAAAAAAGAATTTTTGAAATCAATTTTTTGTTGCGTTTGATCTAATAGAAGGTACTTCAATAAAGGGCAAAACTATTAGAAAGCTACTCCAATAAATTATAATTTTTCACTTTTCCAAAAACTAAAAAAAATTTCCCAATATAAAAAAAGAAAAAAAAACGCAGCTAACAAAACAAGCGCTTTTTCGAAAAAATGTCCGCTCATTTTCCTTAAAAAAGCAAATTACTTTACATTACTCAAAAGTTATAAAAAACTCGGGCTGAGCCGGGGATCGATCCCGGGACCTCTCGCACCCTAAGCGAGAATCATACCACTAGACCACTCAGCCTGTTTAAAATGATTTCAAAAATGTAATTTGAATCATTTTCCTTGAATGGATGAATGAAAAACGTGAAAGATGCAAAAAAATCAAAATCGGGAGATATCACTTTTTTCAAAAAAGGGATTGTCGCCTTAAGCGGTTGCTTTTTTTGACTTTTAAAAATATGGTTTTACTAATAAAGCAATATTATTTTATAAACAAAAAGCCTTGAAATTGTTGTAATCGCTTTTTACAAAAGCAAACCACAACCAAAACGAAAAGAAATGTTTCTTTCAAGCGTTCTTTCGCTTTGGCCAAATTTTTCTAAAAAATGCAGCAGAGAAAAAATGATTTTTGCTATAGATTTTTTTGTTAAAAAATAATGGCTCTCTTTTTTATTACTTGAATTTTTATAAATTTTTCCTAATAAAATTTGCAACCGACAAATACTTTTTTTTAATAGAAATATTAATAAATACGAAAAGGTTTTGCTACATGATTATCAGCTTAACTATTAATTAATTAGAATACGTCACAAGCAGGGCTGTTTTCAAAGTTTTTAAGTTTTCAAAGTTATTTGCCGACTTTTGCGAAACTGATATAAAAATTTTGACCAAAAAAATAAATATTATGGTTCTGGGTTGGTTTTTCGGTATACTATTGAGTTCAAATTCCAAAAACTGTCAAAAACAATTAACATCTAGTGTCGCGAAAATTATACCGCGAAACTTTTGCGAAACGAAAGTTTCGTGCAAAAGTTTCGGTCCGAAGCCCATTATTAATGGAAAACGAGTGAAATGAGTTCAACACAAAACCTAAACAATGTACATCAGATTTTTTAACGCAAATAAAGCAATCTTTATTAGTCCATATTTACAACAAAAAAGTTTAAACAAAAGTCTAGTGCTCTTAATTACTATAGAGGGAAAAAAGAAATGAGGTCCCGCCCGGACTCGAACCGGGGTTAGTGGATTCAAAGTCCACTGTGATAACCGCTACACTACGGGACCGATGTTTAACGACGCTTCCATCAATGATAATTACATTTTTTTCATTCTTCATCGATGAAGAAAACTGCGAAAAATGATCAAAGCAGTCGAAAATGAATCACTCTGTTAAAAATAAACTGCTCTTTGTTGCTTTCAAAAAACCCTTTAAAACAACTTTTTCCTTTCTGCTATTTTTTGTTTTGTTGCACCGTTGTTTCAAATATTAAATTTAAAAAAATCTCAATATTCACATTACTTGTCAACATAATATTGTTTTACTAAATTTATCAAGGACATGAGATTGAAAAAATTTGCTAACTTTTTTTAAATATATTTTTTTCCTTTTTTCAGTTTTTGTTTTTACTGTTTTTAAGCTATTTTCAATTTTTTTTAGTTGTATTTCAACTCGGATAAAAAGAATAGTCATATCTGTTAACGTTATCAGTTTTCAACACAAGCCACCTCCTCACATTAAAGTAAAAACATCAAACAAAAATGTTTGCTATCCACTTTTCTGGGAGTGAAAAGCATTACAATCGATTTTTAGTTGCTTGTTTTTCCAAAAAAACACGTGAATTTAGCACAAACTATTTTTTTATAAAATAAACATTTACAAAAATGTTTAGGGCCCACCCGGAGTTGAACCAGGGACCGATCGGACTGCAGCCGATTGCTCTGCCACTGAGCTATAGACCCTGTGGCTAAAGTCACCCATTTTTGTAATATTAAAAACAAAACTATTTTTCCTTTATTTTAAAAATGTCAGTTAAGCCTTTTTCACCTCTGAACGAGAGAGAAAGCTAATGAAAGAAAAACAAACCAAAGCAGTGCAAAAAACGGATGAAAAGCAAACAGTTTATGTCTTTCTTCTTGTTTTTTTTGAAAACCATGAATAAAACTTAATTTTTATTATTTTATAACAAACATGATCTTATTAAATTCAATAAACATCTTTAAATATCAGTTTAATGTTACAAAAAAATTAAAAAATGAGTAATATTAACTTTGTACATTAAAAAGAACTTTTTTAGCTATAATTTCTTAGCAGATTGTTTTAGACCGTTGGATACAAAAGTTTGAAAAAGAAAGATTTATTTCTCAGTAAATGAATATTGGCGATGGAACAGTTTTCGACAGTGTTCAAATTATTTTGTTTAATAAAAATTTTTCAAGTGATTTAGCTACGATTTGAACGAATAAATTGCCTTAAATTGAAAAATTAAGTTAAAACGATTAATTTATTTTCCATAAATGCACCGTTATGCTTGCAAAAACAGTTTAATATTTGATTTTTTGAGCGTTAAAACTGTAAAAACTTTTTAGAAGAAAATATTCAAAAGGATCAATTTAAACAAGAAATACATTTTATTGAAAAACAATATACCTGTAAATTTCATGGTAGTTTAATGTATTACACGCGCCATTTAAAAAAAAAACGTTTTTATAAATTGCTTTTGAAAAATCATAAATTTATTAAAATCTAATACTGTTCTTGTATAAACGCTTACGATGCAAAGAAAATTACAAAACGAAATAATTTGAAAATTGATCCAGTTTTACGACAAAAGAGAATCATAAGAAGGTATTTCCACTTGTAGTTTTTGGCTTTATAAAATTTTTATCAAATATTTTGCTATATGCCAGTTAATTAATAATAAAATAAAAACCAACATATTTTTCAAGTTTATTTACAAAATTGTTTTGTTGCTCTCATTTAACAGAAAGTATATTAAAAATATACACAGTTTTTAAAAATATTAAACAGATGCGTTTTTATAGCTTTAATGCTACTTCAAATAGTTTGACTATTTTTTCTCATAGCTTTCCTTGTATAAACTTTCAAATAGACCGTTTGCAAATTTTTGTCCAAATTTAGATGATTTTGTTATTTACTTTCAAGATATAATTGTATTTATTTAACTTATGCTTAGTTATGTGATTCAGTGAATTTTTATTTTAAAAGCATTTTATTTCATAAAAAAATTTTGTTTTGAATGATTTAATTTAGAATGCTTTTAATATCCCGATAGTCGTTAACGCCCGCGTTACAAAAGATCAGTTTATTTTACTCTACTAAATTCTCTCGTTAACTTATGTTTTTTTTAAAACATGAATAAATTTTTGGATGCCATCTTCAAATGTAAAAAGAAAAAATTACAGTTTTTAAACATTCTCATTAAAAATATGCTTTTCTATTTTTGTATGACACTTTTTTATATAAAAGCTTTTTGTTTCTGAAATGCATTTTTATTTTCAAAGAATATTATAAAAAACAAAGTTTTCATTTTCAAATTTTTATATTATTTTTGGAGACAAATTGTTGAACCAGTTTATTTTTTGTCAATGCTAATGTTAAGTTCCTATTTTTAGCATTTGCCGATTTTCATCAAATAAAAAATTTTTAAACAGATATTTCATAAAAAATGAAACAATTGATTTACAAATTACAGCAAACACTCGATTTAAAATATTTTGAGTTCAAATATTTTTTAAACTTTAAAACGATATTTGAAACGTTAAATCACAAAAAAAATAAAATAAGCTTTTAAATCGTTAAAAAATATTTGATCCAGAAAATAAAATCACAGTTATTATTAAAACTAAAATTGCAATCGAATTTTTCTCAGTTTAATTCATTTTAAAGCTTTTGTGACAGTTGACAGTTTCAAAATTTTGAATATCGAAAAGCATGGCTAAAGATAATGCAGTTACGAAAACATCAAATTTTTGTCCCAGTTAGTACCGAGAAAGTTTTACAAATTTAATGAGTTCAAAATGGTTTTAGCGAAAAACTAAAAAAAAATTATCAGATAATGCAAATAATCCAATCAGTTTTTGTAATGTAAAAAAAATAAATTGAGTTTTACAATAAGAACTTTTGCTTTTTAACATTAATTTTAATACAAACAACATGACGTACTGGTTGCCAGTTATAAATGATAAAAAAGTGTGATAATGTAACACTTATAAAACATGCCCCCTAAGATGATATTCGGTTTTTGCGTATGTCATAATTTTTTGTAAAAAAATTATATTTTTAACTAAATAGAAACTGAAATAAGAGCTTTAAACCATTTTTTCAGTTAAATTTTAATAACACCTTTTTTAACAAAAAAGTCTTTCAAAAAGTGTGACAAAGTCTTGAAAATATTTTTTTTGTAACACATTTTTCGAGTTTTGTTTTAAAAGTTTTTACGAGAAACAATGAAATAATGTTTTGCAGTTAAAAAATTGGAGTTTTTTTGGTCCAACTATAAAAAGTACAGTTTATTTTTTGCTTTAAAAATGTTTACCTTTATTGTTTCGAACGGGGGAACCGGGTTACTGTGATATTAATGGCACAAGAAGGGAAATTAGTAACATTCCTTACAGTTTCACCATTTTATTTGTTTTATATTAGCTTAATTTTGAGAACGGCTTCTGAAACATTTGAAACATACAAAATTTTACAGCTTTAGTATTCAAATTTCAATGTTTCGAATATCGATGAGCTTTGGTATTTATTTAAGTTTCTTAATTTTTTTTAATGTTTCTGTAGACTCATTTTTCATTGTACTAAAATTTTGCGATATTTTTTAAAATTCCCCTTTTTTAATTTCATTTAATTGCAATCTCAGTTTACAAAAATTTATAAACGGCAAGCCTTTTAAAATTTCCTTTAAAAAATTTTACTTGTTTTCACAATCACAGTTTACCAATAAAAAAAAGTAATAAAATTATTAACTTTTAATTTTTAAAATAAAGAAAGTGCCACAGCTGATATCAGTTAAAATTTTAAAAAACTTTTGTAGAATTTATATCTCTACTTTAACCTTAAATGGAAAAAACACTAGAGACTACCTTAGTTCAAAATAAATTATCCGTGTTTATGAACATTAAAATATATTAATTTTTAACACGATTTTATTACAAAATTCAGTTTTCCTAAAATGTGACAACAACTAAGCGTTAGTTAAAAAATTAAACTTAAAATTTACATGATTGTGAAATTAAGTTCCAGTTTAAAATAATTGCAGATTCAAAAAGTTCAGCTGAAAATTAAAAACACTATTTTAAGCTTATAAAAAATTATGAACAAATTTCAACGTTTACCTGTTTTAAAACATTTATTTAAAGACCACGTGAAATCAATTTACAACAAAGACAGAATTCTTTAATTTTACATGAAAATGAACTTTTTATGTTTTGATTCAACGCGTTTATGTAATGTTCAATGAGCTGTAGTAACAGAAAAGAAGCTTAAAAAATAAACCAATATTGATTTATCTTAAAAGTTTTTTAAAAAGACATCACCAAAAAACATGTTTTCCAATGTCGCCAGTTTATTAACTTTTTACTTTTGCGAGTAACTTTATTTTTAAAAACATGCAAACTTTTCAGTGAACAAACTGAAACTTTGTAAAATCTCCTTAACCAACGTGTTCCACGCGACCAGTTAACAAAAAAGCAAAAATAAAGCAAACTCGTTAGCACAGTTCGTTTCAGACAAAAAACCTTAAAATCGTGTAATTTAAAAAAAAATAGTTGAACATTTCATTAAAAAGCGTGGCAAAAAATTTTAAAACGACCTTATTTCGCCAAAAGTCTTGTTTGCAGTTGAGTTGAAGAATACCGGTATTATTACCCATTGCTTAAAGGCATTCTTCAGCAAAAACTCTTCAAAGTCAGTTACATTTTAATTAATCGCCAAAAACATTCCCTAAAACAAATATTTTTTTTTAAGTTTCATTCGTCTCATCGAGTTGTATAAAACGTTAGAACAGAATTTTTTTATCTGACCAGGTGAAAAAGTTCTGGCTTTCAGAAGGCCATTTTTAAAGCGCAACAAACAGCACTCTGTGTCAAAACTATATATGATGGATAAAATCGTGCAGTTTAGTTTTTTTATGTCTTTTATTTTTTTCTCAAAAAACATTTTCAAAATAAAAATAATAATTTAGCGCAAGTTTTTTTTCTATTTTTAACATATTTTTTCCAAAAATTTAAAAAGTTAAACGAATATTACTGATAAATAAATAACAAATTAATAAAATACGTTTACACCAAACTGCAGTTAAAAATTTTGTTGTTCTAATTGGTTTCAGTTTCAAATTCTGTAAAAGCCATGAAAATGTAACAGCATCAAAAACATTTTTTTTCAAAAAAATATAAAGTTTTTTAAAATTAGCTAACTAATATTCGATCATTTTTGGACAGTAACATTGTTATAAGAAAAATTTATGCAAACGTCTTTTATTATAAAGTATGCCACAGTTTATTTTCATCAAAAAAAAATATAATGACTTCAGTTCTATTTATTATCTTATTATATTGTATAGTTTTTTGAAAAATATACAACTTTTAGAGCATTGAAAGTTTTGAAGCTATTGCAGTTTTAAATGCCAAAAATTTCAGGCTTTCAGTTTTAAATGAACCTCGATTAATTAAGGTTTCTATGATTAATAGATTCTGCTGTAGTATTGGGGAACAGCTTTTTTGAAAAGTAAATTACAAAGATTTTTGGAAGGTGTCCTGCGGAAATTAAAACTTGTTCATCAACAAAACCACCAAAAAAGGCACATAAAACAGACACTTCGAATGGTGAAAAAAATTCAGTGGAACTTGTATTTGATGATGGTTTAGTTACTCGACGTTCTTTAAATCATCTCTATACTCTTGAAGAAAATCAACCTGAATCAATTACAGATCCAGGGGATCTTTAAATTATTGCTGGTGGCGGGGAGTGTCACGACAATCGTGAATGATGCATAATTTGCATGGCAAATTATACATCTGTCACAATGATCGCGAGTTATGCTAATTTCTCAACGTCTATATAAAGGCTTGACGTTCATTATTTTTGATATCACTTTTATTATCATCACTTTTTATGTTTTTGTATTTCTTTTATGATAAATATTTAATCTTATACCATCTTTATATTATCTGTTACTTCCGGCAAACAACCGTCGTAACAGAAGGAGTCGTTTTTGTGTTTTTTAACTCATTCGTTTTATGGTAACAATAAAATTCATTTTGAGAGTAATTAAGAATATTAAAGGCGGATTTTTTAAATAACTACAAAATAACCAGTTACAGTTAATACAAAAAAGCATATCTGTTAATAACTCCTTAAAGGTATGTAATTAAATAATTAATAAAATCAATTGGAGTGTCGACAGGTGTCTGATTTCAATAAAATGATTTTAATCAATATTTTCTTAGAACAAAAATATTTCCCTTACCTTATTGGAAGTAGACGCTCCCTTTAACAACTAGTTTATTGAACATTTATAAGTAAACTCTAAAGGTATACAGTTAAAATACACTTGTGTTGTAAACTTAACCATTATATTACAGTTTGCAAATAAATTTTCATAATTTTTTAATGCGATTTAAAAATGTTTTTGTTTCCATTTTTCTAACAACAAACGAATACAGTTTATTCAATGCACAAATTTTGAGATCAATAAAAATACAAAAATAAGTAATACAATTGAAAAATTAAGTGGTTAATATAAATTTAAATTAATAAAACGTTTTAAAAAATAGAAACACGATAATTAATATCACCCGTTTTCGAACATCAAACATTTAACATTATTTTACAATTTAAACATCACATTTTTTTCACATCAAAAATTTTAAAGTACAAAATAGAAAGAAACAAAAAGAAATTTGAATATCAGTTATTAAAGTAAAGCTTCAATAAAGCTAAATATAAAAAAATATAATTACAGTTAAAAATATTATCACTTCAAAAATTCAATCAACATTCAAAAAATTTTTAATTACGGATTTTCGCTGTTAATTAAAGCTTCTTTACCACCACCACCAACACCATTACTAATATTACCAAAATAATGATTACTATTATTATTGTTATTATCAGAAACTTTTACCTACAACAATAAAAAATATATAATTTTTAAAAAAGATAACGTTTAGATTTTTGTCTCTGAATTTTTACCGAACGAAATTTTGGATCATTTCTGCGATGATGTTGCATATTCATTACAAATTCATCGCCATACCATTCCCCAGTGGATTCAGCAAATTTATCGATAATCATTGAAATTGGAAAGGCTAAAACAATAATTCCACAAACGGATGCCATTGCAGCTACAACTTTTCCGCCTGCCGTTATTGGCACCAAATCTCCATATCCAACTGTTGTCATTGTTACACTGAAAAAATAATTAAGTTAAAGAGATGTGATAAAATTCATTTTTGATTAAAATTATATGATAAAAGTTACTTTTAAACAATTTGAAAATAGTTTTATCGAGGTTTTATTAATTTTTAACCGTTCTCTGGCATCAACAATATGGACAGTTTAATTCTCATAAATAAACTAAATTCAAAGCAATTTTCAAAAAATTCAGTTAAAAACAAAACAAAATATTTTTATTCAAGTTACCGTAATTTTTGAAATCTGTTTCAGTGGAAACACAAAAAGAATAACTTTGCATTAATCATACTGAGGAGCATAGTTTAATAAAAAATATAAAGTACTCGGAAAAGTACAAAAAATGTAGATGGCAGTTTAATGAAATGATAATATTTTGAAAAAAAAAACAACTTAAAAACCGTTATATTTAACTAGTGGCTAGGATCTTAAACAAATTTCATTTCCTAAAAGTCAGTTTAATATTCATAAAATAAATATCCCCTGAATTTAAAGAATTCAGTTAAAAACAAAATATTTTTATTCAAGTCACCAGAATTGTTGAAACATGTTTAAATGAAAACACAAAAAGATAACTTTGCCGTAGATGGAATAATTGCGACCACAGTTTAATAAAAATTAGAAAAAAACTCGGAAAAAAAAACTTATTACAAAAATTTCACGCTCTTTTCTTCTGACTAAAAAATTAAAAAACATGCAGTAAAATAGATCTTGAGGTGCAGTTGTCAGTTTAATTAAAATGATATTATTAAACATATGTTAAAGAACATATAAGAAACTATTTTGTTGAAGTTTCATTAATCTCAAACATGTTTCAGATACAAAAATCAATAAAAAGTTTTGTAGTTATAAAATTACTATACTTATGCAACAAAAGAAAGCAGTTAAAAAATGCAATAAAAATTTTATCAAAGTTTCCCAAAGTTTTATCGCAATTTTAAATGAAAATGGAAAAAAAAAGATAAAGTTTGAAACTTGCTATAATTATAATCATGATAGAAAGAGACCTGTTGACAGTTTAAGAAAAAATAAATCTTAGCAACATTTTTTAAGAACCCAAAAAATGTTTTTGTTTTAAAAAAACTTTGTGAACTGAATAACACTTTGATTTTAAAAAAAAGTTTAAGAAGGTTTCTAGCCAATAATTTATCAAATTTAGCAAAAAACGTATGCTTAAAACAGTTTTTTATAATTATTTTTTATAATTATAGTAGACCTATTTACGAAAATATTTTGTAACACTAAAATATCGTATTTATTGTAAATTCAGCTAAAAGAAAATATCTCAAAAGTCACAGAAGTTAACTACTTTTTTGTAAACATTTTAATAACGACCAATCAATAAAATATGCTCTCAGTTTAAAAGTTATGTTGTCTTTATCATAAATAAAAGACTTTATGCTAAGCAGTTTTAACTAATTTGATTTTAAAACATCAATTTTAGTTTTTAAAGCGTTTTCGAGGATCATTGTCGCTGGTTTAACGACATTTATTTTATTTTTATAATCTTTTTTTTTATAATTTTGTATTTTTAATTGATTTACTTTTTGTAATACTTTCAACAATCATCCAGTTTGATTTTATAAAAAAATATATAAACTTACATGCACCACCAACACGCTGCTGGAATACTATAAAATTTAGAATTTGGTTCATCTCTTTCAAAGAAATATATTGCAGTTGAAAAAAGCATTATTCCAGTAAGTAAAAACATTCCAAGCATACTTAATTCTGCAGCAGATTTTTTCATTGTTTCTCCAAATGCTCGAAGCCCAATGGAATATCGTGCAAGTTTAAAAATTCTTGCAACTCTCGCCAATCTCATAACTCGTATTACAACCATTGCACCACGAAAATTTCTTAATTCAACATCATGAACACCCATTGCAGGAAGGCATTCTTCAACAAAGAATGGAATAATTGTCATTAAATCTATCATATTTAATGGCTGTTTTACAAAATCACATTTTTGTGGATGTACTGCAAATCTCGACAAATATTCAAATGAAAACCATATCATACAACTGAAAATAATTGGAACAGTTATTAAAAAATATTTAAATAAAAAACAAATTTTACAGTTAAAAAATATATTTTCGATGTCAAGAGTTATGTAAAGAATGTCATTTAAACAACGCTTGTGCTTCTCAGTTTTCTCTATTAATTTCACATTAAAACAGCATTTTCAAGCTTATCAAAAAAGTGTTTGCAGGTTCCTAGCATCTTTTTTTACTTTTTTATTTACAATTTTGTAATAAAAAGCAACATCAGTTTACTATCGCACATTACAAAGAATTAACACTAGAAGTTTTACTCTTTCTAGAATTCGAAAACTCCTTTAAAATCATGATTCAGCTCCAGTTTTCTTACATTTTATTCACCTTTTAGCAGCTTTAACAAACAAATAACTACTTTAAATTACATCATTAAAAAATGTTGGATGTACAGTTTTAAACTTTTTTTATTATAGTATATTTTTTACCAACTCCAATTATTGAACTTTAGGTTTTTTTAGATGATATAGTCGCCTGTAAAATATGATATTTCTAATTAACATCTCCAAAAAGTTCAGATATATTTTAGCATTGATGAAAGCAGATTTTATAACAGTTTTTAAATGCGCATTTTCTTAAGTTTTTAGCAAAATGCAAACAGACACAGTTTTTCTAAAAAGGCATGGTGTTATTTTGAGATTTAACCTTTGCTGAATTAATTCATTTTGTTCTAGTGTTTTCTCCAAAAGTAACCGGAAAAATTGGTTGTTCATCTCAGTCGAAGACAGTTTAAGAAAAAGAACATACTAAATTTTCGAAGCATGTAATTATGTAG
>CABFKP010001675.1:0-12024 GCA_901779475.1 Panagrolaimus davidi
CATAACTCATCGATATAATGACTTTAAACGGTTAAATTATGTTTTGCCAGACTCCTCAGATCAAGACGAATCGATTGATATATAATTTGTAGCACTTTTAAAAAATTTTGATTTTTGGCACTTTTTATGGCACGTCACCTTGTAACTTTGTGCCATGGCATTTTTAGCCAAAAAGGACTTCATTTTTGGATTCTACGACCTCGATTTAGTCTAGAGGCAAAGAATTAGCTCTCAAAATGGAAATTTCATTTTTTCGAAATCCGAACATTGTATGATTTTTACAAAAAACCGCTTATAAAATACATTGAAAACAATTTTCAACACTTTTCAGATGGAATTCTCCTTAAGAGAATTTTCACACTTTTTTGTTTCCAAATTTAAGAGCAACAGTTTTTTTTTCTTCCACTTATAAAGTTAAAAGAAAAAAGAACAGGTTAAAAGGGATCAAAAAAAGAGAGGAAACACTTTTTCCGGATTTGGCACAAATCCGCTAATTATCCATTGCTTCAGTTTCTGTCCGCCTTCCCTTTTTAGATAAGGGATTCGACTGATTTTTTAACCGACGATGGAAAATAAAAATTTCGTTGGCGGCATAAATGGGAATCAAATTGCATTTCTCTTTTTTTGTCGTAAACTCAAAAAAGGAAGGAAGCCTCAATTATTATGACTTTCCTTTTTTTTGCGAGAATGTAACAAAAAAAATAAAAACAATTGCTTTTGGAGATTTTTTAGGTTTAATTGGCTTTTAAATAAATTTACTGTAAAAAATAAAGAAAAAAGTTGAATCGGATTTCATGTTTTTTTTCAAAGGGTATTAATTAACGAAATGGAAAATACTGTAGAAATAGATTTATGGAAAACCATTTTTTTAACTAAATTATTGTTACTTTAATTTAAAAAACTGAATCTATGGCAACATACTGTTTTTTAACACGTTCAAAGCAATCTTCTTTTGAAATAAAGGTACTATATTAAATATACTTTTTATAAAATTAGCGAAAAAATTTTGGTAAACAGCTTAAACTGAATCTTGTTTCCCACCAATATTAAAAAATAATTACTTAACGGATTGTTTTTTTTAAATAAAATCTAATTTAGGGTTCCTTAACTGGGTCGGGGATTGTAATTTTTAAACAAAAAAGTTAAAGCCAATCACAAAATTAAAAACTGGTAATATCTGACTCCTGCATTTATAAATTAATACAAAAATTGTATATAAATTGAAACTTATTTTTTAATGCAAAAACAAACTGAATTTTATTAAAGATTTAAAATAAATTAAAATAGAAAGTAAGACATTTTTTGCTTTACTGAAATTATCAACATTTTCAGAGTCATCTTTTAACAAATACCCATTTTACCCCATTAAATATTGCGTAATCCAAAAATAATAATAATAATCTGTTTCAACAAAAGTTTTTTCACACATTTTTCTTTGTCCTTAAATGTTAACCCCATTATAAACTTTTTTCATACCTATTGTTTAAAACGAAAGTTTCCGTTGTTTTCTTTCGTTTTTGTCTTTTTTTTGAACACATATCTTTTTCGAGCGATCAAAATTGTTATTTCTATTGTAATTTACGCAATTTTAACACTTGACTCTTTTTTGTTGCTGTTTTCTCAATATGTGGTCTTTTTTGAATTCGGAAAATAAGTCAAAATTTAAGAAAAAATTGCCTTTCTGTTCAACATTTAAGATTTTTAATAATTAAAAAAGTGGAAATAATACATTTAACTCGTTTTTATTTGAAAACTAAGGATATTCTTTTAAATTTTTCATGGTTGACTTATTTTTTTGTTTATACCCACTTGAATCGTTTATTTATTAAAGCAAAGTCAAAAAAGAAGGAAAAAAGATTAGGCAAAAATGCAAAAAAAAAGCAAATGAGGATAAACGAAAAAAAGCGGAAGACAGATGAAAATAATGGATCGAAAGAAAAACGGATTTCTAACAGGTGTTTATTTAGGATATTCCAAAATAATAATAATTAATAGTGAAAATTTTCGTGAACTTGCTTTTGTAAAAGTTTTAAGGTTAGCTGATCTTCAAAAAACGTTTTTTAACGAAAGCTTTTTTTAAGCATAAAACAGAATCCAAATGTTTCTTTGAAAATTGAAATTTTTTTAAAATTAACTGAGGATGAGTTTCACGGTCTTTAAATGGCACATTTTTTAATTCTTCAATAATTTATGTAAACAAACAATTTAAAATTTTTTGTAGAGAAAAGGTGTGCCGCTTTTTTTCTTTTTCTTTGGAGTTTAAAGAATGCCAAGTTTTTTACCGCCAACGATCGGAAAAAATGGGTTAATTTCCAACTGTGAAATCGGGCACATTTGTTTTTGTAAAAAATTGCACAAGAAAAGAAAAAAAAAGTTTAATGCAAAATTAAAATGGGAAAAAAGGTAATTTAAATTGTAAAAAAAGCAATTAGTTTTCGATATATATTTAAATTTTTTTTGTGAAATAATTAAATCTGTTTGAAGTGAGAAATTCTAACTTTTATAATATTTTAATATTTGTAAACTGAAAGTGATTACATTGATTTTAAACTAATTTGAAAATCAAAAAGAAATGTGTCTTTCATATAAAAACCAAACCCTTCTCTCTAATATTACAATGATTTTAATCAAACTGAAACATAATGAACATGAATTTTTTCAATATCTAGAAAAACTGGTTGTTTTTTTGATGCAGAATGTTTTAAGCAAATTTAAATATTCCATAGTTATTGCAGGATTAACATAATAAAGAAATTGAAGCCGCCCTCGAAATGTTATAAATTTTTAGCTTTTTTTATAATTAAAACTGTTGTAAAAAGGTAAAAAGTTTATCACAATCAATTTATTCAATCTGCATACAACTGGTACTTTGTAAATCACATTTAGAAGGATGCCCTTAAACGGCATTTATCTCCTATAAAAATTATTATGGCACACAAACTAAAAAAAAGGTGTGCCATCTTTTTTTTTCTTTTGAAACTCATGCAGATTTATGCCGACAAAAGTGAGGAACTTATTTTTTAACTGTGAAGGTGAGCAGTTTTGTTTTTTCAAAAAAATTGCACAAAATCAAAAAGTGAACGATAAAAAGGGTTTAAAAAATTATTTACTCAAAATTTATTTTTTTAAAAACTGAACCTATAGCAGTCAACAATAAAATTATTTTTTTTCTATGTACGACAAAAGCATTGTGTAGCAATTCATACCACATACTTTAAAGTTTTATAAAACTGGATGGACGTAAGTTATTGCTAAAAATTAATTTCTTTGAAACAAAATTTAAACTTGTTTTGGGAAAGGTATTCATATATTTAAAAACTGACGGAAATTTGCTGTTTTGTTTATTTCAAGTTAACAATACTAAAAAATCCAATAAAAAACAAATAAATAAAATAAAACTAATAAAACATTGTCGCTTAACAAAATTTTTTGCAAGTTGTAATTCAAATGTGATAAAATTTATTTATTTTAAAAAAATACTTTTATCAGCTGATCGTGATTCTTTTTACAAAACTGTTTGTGAAATAGTATTTTAACTGTTCTTTACAAATGCACTTCCATTTCAAGAAATCTAGATATCCTAAATTTTACTACAAATAACTGATTTAACAGATTAAAAAACCTATAAATATTTAATAACAAATAATGTTATATGTTGTTCCAAAGCAAAAAAATTAACTGAATGGGATGACTCATATACATGCTTATCATTTTTTGGTCACTTTTAAAAGAATTGAAATTTTTAAATAAAAGTTAATTAACTGCAGAAGATGTGTCCGAAGATCATTGAAATTGTTTCTGCTATGGGGCTGTCCAGTATGACGGCATGCAAGTGGAGGAAGGATGGGAGTACAGCCGCTGATGACGCCGCTTTGAAGTGCGGCAAAAGATCAATTAACTGAAAATGTCCAATTTCCATTTTGCTATAATTTTATAGCAAAATGGAAATTAATGCAACTGTTAAAAACTCAGGCTAGCTTAATCGATATATTAATTTTTTTTATACTTTATTTTTTCAATAAGTAAGTCTGAAAAGCATAAAAAAAATGAAAATAATTTTTAACACTTTTCAGATGAAATTTTCCCTCAAAGAATTTTCACACTTTTTTGTTTTTAAAATAAAACTCAAAAAAAAGCGCGACAATTTTTTCCCTTTTTCCACCTTGAAGGATAAAAAAAACAAAACAGGTTAAAAGGGATCCAACAAAGAGAAAAACACTTTTTCCGGATTTGGCACAAATCCACTAACTATCCATTCTTTTTCCTTTCCTACCAAAAAACTCCGCCTTTTTTTTAGATACGGTATTCAACGACTCGTTTTTTAACCGACGAAAGAAAAATAAAAATTTCATCGGCGGCATAAATGAGAATCAAATTGCTTTTCTTTTTATTTTTGTCGTTAACTCAAAAAAGGAAGGAAGCCTCAATTATTATGACTTTCTTTTTTTTTGCGAGAATGTACCAAAAAAAATAAAAACAATTGTTTTTGCGAGATTTTTCAGGTTTAATTAGCTTTCAAATAAATTCACTGTAAAAAAATAAAGGAAAAAAAGACGGATCGGATTTCTAATCTCCTGAAAAAAAAACATGTTTCATAAATGTTTAAAATTTTTTGAAATATAAAAATTGGTTAAAAGATTGTAAAATCTCATAATAAACCATTTACAAAAAAGACAAATTATTGTGTTTTAAAAACTGTACAATTAACATTTGTTTGATAAATAAAATTAAAAATTAAAGTTTAAGAAGATCAAATTAATGTTGGGTGTGTGGAAAAACTGGACTGGATCGATTTTTGGACTGGACTAGGATTTCCTGGACTGGACTCGCAGTTTTTAAAAAACATATTTAAGACTAATTTTTTCAAAAAACAAAAATACTGTGTCCCCTAAAGTCATCATTTATTAAAATATATCTCAAATATGTTTTTTTAAAAAATTGCGAGTCCAGTCCAAAAATCGGTCCAGTCCAGTTTTTCCACACCCATTAATGTTTTAAAAAACAAATATCGATTACTAATTTAAAAAAATTAAAATGCCAAAAAATGATGGACTATTTGATGTTCTGGAATAAAGACTAAAAAAAGGAAGTCATTGTTTTTAAAGCTAGCCTTTTGATTTACTGATTTATTTTTTTCTTTTTAAACTGTAAAGTTAATAAAATGATATAATGGTTTTTGATGTCGCGAGCTTCAAACTTCAGTCACTGCTTAAAAACCTTAAAAACTGAAAATATTCCATATTCCATGTGTTTGCTACAATGATTTTTTAAAAACCAAATATATTGGATTGCTGTTTTAATAAAATTTAAAAAGCTATGCAGCAGTTTATGTTAAGTAAAAATGTCCTTGACTATTAAAAATCAATCTTTGTAAAACTGAATAATTTAAGGTTGTTTTTTAACTGTCGCGACCATAAATATTTCGGATATTGGCGAATACCAAATTTTATCTCATTAAATATTGTGTAATCCAAAGATAATAATAATAAATAATAATCTGGTTTAACAAAAGTTTTTGTCACACATTTTCCTTTGTCCTTAAATGTTAACCCCATTATAAACTTTTTTCATACCTATTGTTTAAAACGAAAGTTTCCGTTGTTTTTTTTTGTCTTCTTTTGGCACACATATTTTTTTGACCTCTTGTCAATTTTGTTGTTTTTGCACAATATTTAACACTTGACCCTTTTTTTGTTGCCGTTATCGCAATATGGGGTCTTTTTTGAATCTGGTAACAAAGTCAAAGTAATAACTGTCTTCTTCATTTGCTACGTTTTTTTCAAATAATTTGATAGAAACTGTCAACCAGTTTTATTTCATTTAAATCAATGTTTGGTTTTTAAAATTTTCACGGTTGATTTTGTTTATGCCCCCTTGGCTCGTTTAAGAGTAGGAATTAAAATAAAAAGAAAGTCAAAAAAGAAAAGATTAGGCAAATGTGGATAAACAAAAGCGAAAGTAAATTGGGGGACAGATGAAAATAATGAATCTTTAACAGGCGTTTACTTTTTTAACGGTGAAGCTTTTTAAGGTCGAAAATTTATGGACTGATTTTTTGTATAAATTATTAAGTTTAACTGCATCCTGGTTTTTGCTTTCCATAAAAGCAGCCAAAAATGTTATTTAAATTAGATTGGTGATAATAAAAAACTTTTCTCCATCTAGAATTCTTTTAAAATTTAGAAACTGTAATTCATCTTTATGATTTTTGTGAACAACCACATTAAACTTTTTTTTATTGGAAAAAGGTGTGCCACTATTTTCTTCTTTGAAGTTTGATAAATGCCGCTTTTTTTACCGCCAAAGATCGACAAAAATGAATTAATTTTCAACTGTGAACACTTTTGTTTTTCTCAAAAATTACATAAAAAGGGGGGAAAACTGATAATTGCAATGATTTCGAATTACAATACTTGATTTTTTTTTGTTCTTTAACTGTTGTTTAAGTACCACACTTTTTTAAAATTTTGATTACAATTACATACTAACTTATTTTTGATCTATTGAAACTAAAAAGTTTATCGAAATGTTGGAGTTTTCAAAAATGTCCTTAAATGGTTTTTATCTTCTTAAAAAATAATTTTGTGTAAACAAATTCAATCGGTTCGGCAAAAAAAGGTGTGTTACTTTTTTTCTT
Organism: Panagrolaimus davidi; assembly: GCA_901779475.1. Taxonomy (NCBI): domain Eukaryota; kingdom Metazoa; phylum Nematoda; class Chromadorea; order Rhabditida; family Panagrolaimidae; genus Panagrolaimus; species Panagrolaimus davidi. The sequence goes on from CABFKP010001675.1 coordinate 6,638, forward strand.
TGAAACGATTTCCGCCGACAAAAGTGGCAAATAATCTTCCAGCTGTGAAATTTGGATCTTTTGTTTTTCTAAAAGAATTGCATAACGAAGAAAGGGATTAAAAAAGGATAATTATTTATTCAAAGTTTTTTTGGTTTAAAGGTTTTTGCAATAAATACTAAAATAATATAATAAAAATAAGTTAAAACTGATAAAACGAAGATACAATAAAAACAAATCAGATCATTGATAAAAATGGAATGAAAGAAGAAAAAGTTGTTAAAAAAACTGATTAAAAAACTGAAATCAGAAATTTAATATTTTTATTATGAAACAAAAAATTAAAATATAAATAAAACTGTTATACTTTTTGGTTGAATTTTTATAATCTTCGATTTTCGATTCTTTGTTTACGAAAGAATTTTCGAATTTCTTCAATTTTTGTAAATTTTATCCCTTCTGCTGAAGAAGCTGCTGCTGTTGCTTTACGGCCTTTACAGCCTAAACCCTTATTTAAAACAATATTATCAATTGCCAACCATTTAAAACGTTTCCATTGAGTTGCAACAAAATATATTTTTTTAGTTTTTTGTGGTAACAAAATTGATTCACCTTCTCTCCAAAAAACTTTTGAATCAAGTTTTGGTGATTCATATGGGCAATTTTTAAGTGAATCCAAACATATTTGAAGCATTATAGCAGATGAACGACGATAAAGATCAAATGATAAAAGGGTATTATTGGATAATGAAATTTCAGGAGATTCAAGGATATAAATTGTTCGATTATTTTGTTTTATTGAAGTTGGATCCATTCCAACATATGCAAATCCGCCGTCATCTTTTGGCTTTATTCCTGTATGAATATTTCCAACTTGTTTTTGTGAGATTTGCCATTTTCCGTAACTAAAAAATTGGCATACTGATTATTTAAAACTGGATTGAATTTTTGATATTTTTAAAAATTATGTAAATAAAAATTAAACTGGAATACCTCATTCTTTTTTGTCAGAGAGAAAATGGATTGTGCTAAATTTAAAACGAATGAAATATTAAAAAAATGCATCATAAAAAATGCTAATGTTGCAGTTTTTTTACTTTTAATGCAAATTTCTTTTAAAAAGCTTATGACTGTGCTGAACGAAGATAAAAAGATTTTAGATTTTTTTAACTGCACCAATGTTCGCCACTCTATTTTTGACTATATAAATATGACCAAAATTTGATATTGGCTTACTTTTTTGACTGTTGTCTTGAAAGACGTTGCATCACTAAAAATTTTTTCTCGCGCGTGACTTTAATTTGAGCGAAATTTTAGCAAAAACTTGAACTTTTTTAAGATCACTTCTCTTTGCATGGTTTATTTTGTAAACAAAACTGTCGCAGCAGTTGTTAATATTATAACTTAAGTATTGTGTTTTTACCAGAAAAATGTTTTCTTAGTGTTTTTAATTTTTAAAACTGGAGGGGGTTTTCTTGAAAAACTACATACCGAACATCTCTACCATGAAATTCTTGAACTTTCCAATGACAAAAAGTTTTATCAAATTTACAATACAAAAGTTCACAAGCAGCTGTAATTGGTCGAATTGGAAGTTTTGGAATTAGTTTCATTGGTTTTGCTGGTGAAAGATTTCTCTTTGGTGAAAGTGAATATTTATTTTGTACAAATGCAACTCCTGGACTAATTTCANTAATTTCACTTGTATTATTTGAAGCAACTGGAAAACCTTGATGAGAATACTCTTGGGAGCTTGGTTGATTGATTGAAGGTTTAATTCGAAGATTATTAAAAACTGACGAAGGAAATTCTGGTGAAGGTTGAAAACCAGGAGGTGCTGTTACATAGCTTCCATATGATGAAACTGTAGGTGTTGGAGCATAATTTTGATGATAGCTTGCTTGATTCAACGGTTGAAAACCTTGATTTGAAAGTGGTAAAAAGTTTTGCCCAATTTGGGATCCAAACGCTTGATTTCTAACTGGATGTGGTTGGGATGGCTAAAAATTTATTTATTTTTTAACTGAATAAGATTTGTTTACAATGGTTTATAAAATTTTTAATATTTTTTGTTAATTAACTGAATAATTTATTTAAAAGAACGAACTTTAAAAGGTACTTATGATATATATTACATACCTGTGGAGAAAAAGTTGTTGCTGCTTCAGGAATGAAAGCAGAATCTTCACAAAGTTTTGCAACAAAATCAAGATTATCAATAATAAAAATGGATGATTTTGTAAAATTTGATATAACAATTTCAAGTGCAAATTTAGCAGATTGTGGATGAATTACATCAACTTCAATTCGAGCTGCTTCTCGGTCATATGGAATATCCTAAAATTTATAATTGTTTGCTATACGGTAAACAAAAAATGCCAAAGAATATAGTTGGTAAAAAACTTATCAGAAATTACTGTTAAAAAAATAGTAATACTCAAGTGGAATAATCCAAGCTTCGCTTTTTATGTTTTCAAAAACTGCATAATGAAATCCGCTGTGAATTAAAAAGGTTATCCTATAACTTGATTAAAAGTTTTTGAAAGAAAAGCAACATAAAGTTTAATGGTATGTAATTAATTAAAAGCGTCTTTTTTGTTTTTTCTTATTCTTACTGAAATTACTCTGCTTCATCTTATCTATTTTATCTTTCAACTTTAATATTTTGTTACAACTTTTTTTAATTATTTAAAAAACTCATGTTGATATTGTTCATTTATTACCAAAAATTTAACTGATACGATTTGAGTGGTTTTCTTTCAATGAGATATTTTAAACTGCAGTATGAAAAAATGTTATGGCTAAAATTGTCATGGTCAACTAAAATTCATCTAAATTAAGGAAAAGTTTCCTCGCTGACACTAAACCTGTCATGACCGTTTAAGTTTAGCACAATAGCTAATTATTTTATCTAAAATTTTCGGGTATAATTGCCGAATAGTGGATGGATTTTTTTTCAAAGTATTTTTTCCTGTATTTTATGCAAATTTTACTATTGAAAAAAAATCCATCCACTATTCGGCAATTGTTCCAATTTTCGTATTTTTTCACCGTTAAATATTTTTATGAGGTAGTTGTGATATTTGTCCATAAGATTTAATAATAGAATAACTTGGTGCTAATAACTGATAATCATCCAAAAAACGAATAAATTAGCACAAGCTAATATTTTTGTGATATATTTAACTGACAAGGGACGTTCCCAGATGTTACCCTCAGATTTCTTAGGTCATATGTGGATTTGATATCTCTAGTATAGTGATGAAAATAGAAAAATTGTGAGTTTAAATATTGAAAAAAAATTTTAAAATCTATCATCACCAAGTCTGAACATACCTGTGTACAACTTCTTTCATTTTCATCTGTTGTACAAACTTTTAAAGTAATATTTTCATCAGAAGTCCAATAATCAAAGCTAAGTTTTCCATCGCCATTTTGACATAAAATATCTGTTTTTAAAATTGCCGCTGCTGATGCGGATGAATGCATTCTGCCGTCTTCTTTTATATCTAAGTAAACAAATGATCCTTCAGGAAAGATTCCATTTGGTCGTTTTATTAAAGATGAAAATGTTTGCTCAAATAATTTATTCGTTTTTGGATCAACACGGAACTGCCCGGATTTAAACGGAATCATTTCTTCAGGAGATGAATAAAAACTAAAAACAAATAACGTTCAAGAAATGTTAGAAATATAAAACTGTTGGGAATCGTAGTCTCTGATTTAGAAAATTAAAATCTTATTTAAAGTAAAAAAATGACTGACATGGTCACTTTTTTGTTACTTATTTGGGTTTTTTTGAAATTAAAATAAAAAAATTAAACTGTTGTTCTTCAATGTTAATTGTTGGAAAAAAATATTATAAAAACACTGAATTGAATCAATTTTTGATTATTTAAAAGTTACAACAATAGTTTTTCAATGCTTTCCCGAAATTTTTTGTTATTTATAAATAAACTGTGATCCCCTTCGGAATGCTTAAACTGGATTTTTGCTGAAACAATGCATTAATTTTGCTTATTATAAAGTAAAACAGGTTCCACGAAATTAAAGTAAAAAAATGTTATTATTATTAATTTTTTTACAGTTTTTTTTGCAAAAACTAAAAACAAAAACTGTTCATTTTTTACATTTTTTGAAAAGTTTAAAACTGAATTTTGAATATATTCAATTAAAACATTATGAAAAAATCGTAAATCCATTAATATTTTAATTTAAAAAACTTACCGACAAATAAATTCTGGCTCAAAATCACATTTATTTGATCCAAATTGTGCATGCATTGGCTTTAATGAATATTGAACTCCATCAATGCAATCTGATAAATCCCTTAAATTCGGGACACCATTTTTTGAACACTTATTTGAAAATTCTTGTAACAATTCAGAAGAATTTTCTTCAAACGTTAATCCGTTTTTTGGTTTACTTTCACCAATGAATGGATTTGCAGGTGGATCTGGAGGTGGTGAAAAGATTGAATCAGGCATGGAAGTTGAAATTGGAATAATTGAATTACTTTCAAATGCTGCAATTTCATCATCGGGTGAAATATCTTGTAAAAAACTTGGTACTAAAGTTGGTGGGGGAATTGGAGCAGAGAGAAGTTGATTTTGATCAAATGTTTGTTGCGGGCTTAATGATCCAGAAGCTGATGAGGGAACATATGGAGGTTGATAAGGTTGTTGTTGTTGTGGTTGATAAGGTTGTCGCTGATTTGAATATTGATTATAAGCATTGTAAACGCCCATCGGTGGGGGTTGGCACGAATTAACAAAAACTGAAATTTTTTTGCGTTTAAAAACTGAGATTAAGCTTTTGCTTGATTAAATTGGATAAATCTGTTATGAGGTGAGGATGCTGAATATTAACTGTATTCAGCATGCCCTTTTTCAAGCTTCGTATTAAAAAAAGTGAGAATAGTATTAAATTGTTGTCGAATTTTTTGAGCTTCGTATTAAAAAAATTGAGAGAAAAAAACTGATTTGCCAAATGATGGAATGGTTCTAGAAAGAGCTGAAGACAGCGGATACATTATCCTAGCAATAATTAAAATACTGTAGGCCGTTTTTAAATAAAACTGATAGGTTTTTGCCAAACATTGTTGGCAACAAAATTTTGTGATTTTTTTGAAAAAATCTTATTTGACATTAAAAAAACTAATAAAGAAGGGGAAGTTAATAATCTAACATTTTAAGGTTTTAAAAATTGTTAAACTGATTATCTAATGAAACTAATAAAAAAAAAAATTATAACTCAATATTAAAAAAACTGCGAGCAAAAATCCACATTTAAAAAAAATTTACCTCCATTAAATCCAATTGATCCAATAATCAGCGGTAACAGCCTTGAAAAAAGATCAAACATGATTAATAAAAATTTTTTAAAAAAAGGGAAAAAAGAAAAACTTT
>CABFKP010001695.1:0-24370 GCA_901779475.1 Panagrolaimus davidi
AATTTTCTTTGAATATTTTGTCAAGTTTCAATATTATGTGAAAGAATTACTAAAACAACTAAAAAATATGTTGAAATACAAAAAAGGAATTAAATCTTAATATTAAAATCCCGCGACAAAGGACAAACATTCATTAAAAAATAAACTTGAAATTACATTATTCGACATCGTTTTCAGTATAAAGTTCTTTCACATCAAACAGTATGTGTTACAGTAACACTGTTACTTTTATAAATCAGTCTCATAAAATTTTGACATTTTGGAGGGTAGAAGATTTGAAGAATCTATCGTAGAAATTTTTTTGCTTAAATGAAAACACGGAAATACAGTTGACATTAATTTCAAACTCGGATTGAATGTTTTTGCATACTCTTTAATTTCAGAACATCGATAATACCAAATATTTCAAAGTTCATGAATAATGTTTTTTTTTGCTTTCATCAAGATTTTTTTAAAACATTTCTTTTATTTTGTTTAAAATAATTTCACAAAAACTTTTTTATTATCCTAAATTTGTGGTAAACCCAAATAATTACAAAATATTCAAAAAAAAACCGATCCTTAAAGAGGTTTTTGTAAACCAAAACACTGATGTTTGCAAAAAAAAATAAAGGTAGCGAAGCAGCGAACAAACATTTTGTTTTATAAGGGAACAACATCCTGCTGCGCACATTGTTTTTTTAGTGAAAATGTCTGACATTTCCACAAAAGCATTTAAGTTTTTATCTTTTTTGCGATATTTCTTAAAACAAAAAAAGACATTGTACGTCTTTTTTTATGATGTTGACCAACATTCTACACATAAGAGTGAATGAAAAAAAGAAAACAAAAAAAAAGAAAAAAAATTTTTTTCATGTTTTTTTCAATTTTTATCCGTGTTTTTTATTTATGGTTTTTTTTTCTGTCAGAGATGGTAAATATTTTTTCAAATATTTTGTCAAATTTTCGAAATTTCATGTAAATTACTGGACAAGGCAAAAAAATATGGTAAAATAATGTGATAGAAAGGGAACAAAATTTTTGAGCTAAAATGTTTTAATGATGGTAAAGTTAATCTAGATTGCAGATTAATAAATGTTTTGTGTCAATAAATAATGAAAAGAAACATTGCCATCTTGTTAAAGAAAACTATAATCATTTTATTAAAAAAAGATTTTTTAGTAAAATTTAAAGAAAAGTCTTTTTTTATCTTTGATGATTGTATTTTTTATTTTTTCATTTTCAATGGGCTGTGCCCGTGCATCTATTTGACGAGCATAAAAATTCCTATTTTCTATTTTCTGTACTTTTTTATAAAATGTTTGTTTTCGTTTTTGTTAATAAAAATATTCAAAAAATAAAATCTTCCAATTTTGTAAAATAATCGTAAACAAATGTTTATATTTTTTTGCAAAAGAAAAAAGCTTTTGAAGGAACGTGAATATCTTTTCTTTTTTTCACTGAAATAAACCATGTGCTACGATTTATAGATAAATTGTTTGACATTTTTCTGCGAAAGCCTATGCAAGTTTTTTTGTAGTTTTTGCAGTTTTAAAAAAATGACATTCAAAAGGTTTTGGGGGCACTGCTCAAATTGTGTAAAAATATTTGTTTTGTGCATATAAGTAATAATAACAATCGCGGTATACGGAAGACCATCACACGAACTGTTCCGCTCGTGGAACAACAACTTTAAAAATCTTAAAAGACCAAATTCGATAACATTTTTTTGAATATTTCAGTAACGTTAAATTAGAAAAGAAATAAATTATAAAATCATTAAATATATAAGAAGCTTTTGATTTTTTAAACGTTTTTATAAAGAATTTGTTTTAATGGCTTTTTAGCCCATATAAAGTACCCGGAGAAGCAATGAACTTTTGTTTTTCATACAAAGTTAGAGTGAATGTTTTTTCAAACATTTTTATTTCAACATCGATAATAATTAGCATTTCGAAACTCTTTAATAATGAGTTGTGGCAATTGAATCATCGTTATTACATTACCCTAATTTTGTTAAAAATTATTTTCCAAAAATTTTTTGTTATCATTCATTTGTTGTAAATGGAATAATTATAAATGTTTAATAAAAAATCAATGTTCACAAAAAAAATAAAGTTATCGAAGAAAAGAAAAAACATTTTATTTTTTTGGAAAAAAGCACCATTTGCTGCTCACGTTTTTCATAGCCGGATCTTTTCGCATAGGCATTCAATATAAGGTTTTTTGACATCAAACAATGTGTGTTACATTTATAATATTTACAAAAAAAAATCTTGGACATAAAATCAGCCTCATATAATTTCAAAATTCTGGGGGGTAAAAGGTTTGAAAAATTTATCGCAAAAATATTTTTTTTTCTCAAATAAAAAGACGGAAATACGTTGGACATTAATATTCTGTCCGAATTTGGAGTGAATGTTTTTGAATACACTTTAATTTCAGATTATCGATAATACCTAATATGTCAATGTTCATGAATAATGTTTTTTTGGATTATATTCAACAAGATTTTTTTATAACATTTCTTTAACATCGTTTAAAATCATTTCGAATAAACTTTTTTATTTTCATAAATTTGTGGCAAATTCAAATAATTACGAAATATTCAAAAAAAAATGATGCATATGAAAGTTTTTGTAAACCCAAACACTGATGTTTGCAGAAAAAAAAAGTCAACGAAGCAGCGAACACACATTTTGTTTTATAAAGGCACAAAATCCTGCTGCGCACAATGTTTTTTTAGTAAAATTGTCTGACATTTCCGCAAAAGCAATTGATTTTTTATCTGTTTTTGCGCTGCTGCTTATAAAAAAAACACTGTCCGTCTTTTTCTTATGTTGTTTACCAACATTCTACACATAAGTGTGAATAAAAAAAAGGAAACAAAATTTTTTCATGTTTTTTTTTCTCAATTTTTATCCTTGTTTTTCTTTTTTTTTCTGTCATTTTTTTTTAAATTTTCAAAATTACATGTAAAAATTGCTGAACAAAGCAAAAAAAATATGTTAAAATAATTTGATACAAAGTAAACGAAATTTTTAAGCTAAACTGTTTTTTTGATGGTAAAGTTAATCGCTTCGTAAATTAGAAATGAGATTAATAAATGTTTTGTGTGAATAAATAATGAAAAGAAACATTGCCATCTTGCTGGAGAAAACTAAAATCGTTTTATTTAAGAGACAGTCTACCAGAAAATTTATAGATTTTATATCAAAGCACAATATTAATTTTTTTTAGAATATTCTGTAATTATCAATCGAAAAAAATAGGTGAAAAAAATTTTTAAAATCTAAAAAACTAAGATTTTTCACTGAAATTTAAAGAAAAGAATTTTTTTCATCTTTGATGATTATGTTTTTTAATTTTTTCATTTTTAATGGTTGTTGGTGCAGATTGGAGATTTGTCGTGCACAAAAGTTCCTGTTTTCTATTTTCTGTACTTTTTTACAAATGTTTGTTTTCGTTTTTGTTAATAAAAATATTCAAAAAGAAAAATCTTCCAATTTTGTAAGATAATCGTAAACAAATGTTATTATACGTTTGCAGAAGAAAAAAGCTTTTGAAGAAACGTGAATATCTTTTCTTTCTTTCACAGAAATAAACCATCTGCTACGATTTATAGATAAATTGTTTAACTGCGAAAGCCTATGCAAGTTTTTTTTTTCATTTTTCCGCATGGAAAAATGGCATTAATGCTATTTGTTTCTTTTCTTGTTTTCTGTTCTTTGAGCTTTTTAGTATCAAAAATGTCTGCATTGTTTTCAACCATTGAAAAATGGTTATTGCTAAAATGTTTTGCAGTGCTTTTTATATTATCTGAAAATACATGTTTTTTAAAAAAAAATTGAAGTGAAAAACCAAAAAATTTAAAAAGTAAAAAAAAGTAACGAATTTCGTTTTCTCAATATTGTACATTTTTTGCAAAAGAAATTTCTGCTAAAAGATAAAGAGAGAGCTGTTGTAAAATCAATTTTTTAAATGTCAGTTGCAGTCGTCTCTGTCTGCTTTTATAGATAAATTATTTGGCAATTTTCTCCGAAATTCTATGTAAGTTTTTTTTGTAGTTTTTGCAGTTTTTAAAAAAATGACATTCAAAAGGTTTTGTGTTTTTTTCCGCATGTATGGATGGATAAATGACACTAGAGCTTTTTGTTTTCTTTTTTAGTTTTCTTTTCTTTGAGATTTTTTGTATCAAAAATGTCTTCATTTTTAAAATATTTTATTACTTCTCAAAATTACGCAAAAATATTGCTGAAAAAGACAAAATATAAGATTGAAACAATTTGATAAAAAAAGAAAAATTAACTATTGAAATTGAAAGCAATAATTCATTAATAAAAAAATTTAAGTCAAAACAGTTTCCATGATCTGTAATATAAAAACCATACATATTTGAAACAGTTCAAAAAATTGCAAACTTCGGATTTTCTTTTTATAATTAACGATTAATTGTTTTTTTTAATGCTCCGTTTTGTCAATGAAATGAAATATTGTTTTATTTTAAAACACTATTATTTTTTCTAGCAAAACAGAAAAAAAGCTAAAATATTAAAAAATCATATTTTTACCGAATTTTTGGTGAAAAAAAAAAAGAAAGGCCATGTGATAAAAAAGTTCCTTTTTTTGAAAAGTCTGCAAAAAATTATACGAAAATGGAAAAGAAATCGCTATGAAATGTTTCATTTTTCATAGTGTTTTACATTTTCGTAGTTTCGAAATCTAGAAAACAATATTAGTGGCACAGACATAAGACATTTTTTTCGTTTTTTTTGTTCTTATTTTTTGGTCTAGCTTAATTTTTTTCAATAAACGGTTCCATCTTTTTTTTATATTTGACAGAATAAGTTTTTCTAAATATTTTATCTAAAGATTTTTTACAGCCTTTTTTACTCAAAAATAAAATCGATATAGAAATAAAATTATGTTAAAAATTGGCAAAAAAATCATTTTCCTTGCTGATTATTGGCAGGCTACATTTTTGATTAATAAAATAAATTTCCGTTTCGTTTTATTTAAAAGGATTTTTTTTATATTTCGGAATTTTTAGAGAAAAGCTTTAGTTGATAATGTTTTGAAATATTTAAAGTTTTTGTCTTTATCCAAAAATAATTCATTTTTTCTAATATTATTACATTTATTTTCTGTTTACATTTATTGTGAACTGAACTTGGCGTTAAAATATTTTTAAAAATTCAAAAGCCAAAAATCCAATTTTTTGCAAAAATGCAAACGAAAAAAAAGAAACAAAGCATCTGCTACGAATTTTCTTCTTTTTTTGTGCATAAAAAATTGTTCGATGATGAAATTTTAAAGAAGATTGTTTACAAAAAACTTTGTTTTTTAACGAAAATCTCTAATGCTGTTGCAGTTTTTATTTCATGTTAATGTAAAACTCGGTATTAAAGAAAATTGTTAAATAGCCCCAAATCATCTCGCAATTGTTAAAAATAGTTGCAATTATTCAAAATATAAATAAAAATAACATTAGAAATGTTAAAAAGTCTGTAAAAAATTTTGTAATCGAACAAAAATTCAAAGGCCAAAATTGAAAAAAAAAATCTTGTTCATCTAAGAGCTGTGCTCTTTTAGAAGCAAATATCTGCTTTTTGATTGATTTTTTGATTGCTTTTTTTTCGCCGCAGTATTAATATTTCAAAAAGCAAGGACACCAAGCGTTTTTCGTATTTCTGCTTTTAAAAAAAACATGTATGCTTTAATTTTTTGGTCTGCAGTTTTTTTGTTAAATGAAATTCGGTTTTTAAACATTTTTTTATATTTTTGTTGAATGCATTTTCCGCCGTTAATGTGCTTTTTTGAATATTTTGTTTTTAAATATTTTCACAAAATAGTATAAAAATCTCCAGTGACAAAACTGCAATCACACAAGCAATAATGTAAAAAATTTTTTTACATTATTAAAAAATGAAATTTTAAAGTTTAAACTAAAAAATTAAACCTCAAATAATGAATGTCACGAAAATATCAAAAACGCGTCATTTCAAATGGAGTTAAATAAAATTATAAAATAAAAACAGGAGTTTAAAATAACATTATTCTTTATTAATAATGTGAAAAAACATTACACGAAAAATTACTTTTGGATAATTCTTGAAATATTTTTGTGTTTGCGAAACATATCACATTTGTCTTGTTTTTTTTTGATGGCAAAATAAAATATAAAATATTCAAAACATTTTGTTTGCAAACTGGCAGAACTTTTTTTTAATACTTTTAAAGAAAACAAAAAGAAATGAAAAACATTTTTGGTACCTTTTGATATACTGAAAAATAAATAAATGAGTGAGTTACAAAATCAAAAATGACTAATCGAGACCGTTTGTCGGTTACGTAAAGCTTTTCAAAAATACTGTTTAGTATCAAAAAAAAGATATAATTTTGGCAAAAGCGAAAATCATATTTGCTAAGTCCGGAGGTAGCCATTTAGAAAAGTTACGGGGCTTTGAAAGTGAGATCCGAAAAAGGATGAAAGGAAATATACAAATTTTGGAGAATAAAAAAATGAGAACTGAAAAAAAATGATGAGATAAAAGACATGAGATTTGCATGAGACATAGTGATTATCAAAGGAATGAGAAAATATTCATTTATGCATTTTCAACTGCTGCGGTTGAAAATTTTTTTCGTCTTTGAGCTTTACGTTTCCGGCGGACGTATTGCCGTGATTTTAGCCGAAGAAAGTGACTATTAGCATTGCTAATAGTCACTTTAAATTTTGATAAAGCGCGGTTAGGGGCGCCCATTGATTTGGTTAATCCTTTCCTTGACGCTTGACACATCTTCATATAAACTTTTACGTTTAATTAATTTAATATACAAATTAGTAAAAAGTTACCGTAATCATGGCAACAATTTCAAAAGAAGTTATTACACCTGATGACAGATACCATTAACAAAGCGCAGTTAAAAAGGATAATAAAAAAACGATGGATCGATGATGACATAATCGATTCTGTTATTTGTTTGGGTTTAGTAATCTGTTTTGCATCCTTGATATTAGAAAAAAAACGGATAAAGAGAAATATAACATTGATATTGGCTAAAACTATGGAAGACAGCCCCGGAGGGGCTGGGTTCCTCTAGTTTCAAAAATGAAAGGAAAAAAAAAGAAAATGTTGCACTTTTTTGTAAAAGCACTTTTTTCCATTTCCCACAAAAGTGTGTCTCAAAAAACAGCAAAAAACCTATTATGTTTTTTGCCATTTTTTTTATTTTTCATTTCTGTTTTCGTATTTCATCGGAGTATTCGAAAAAATTTTCTTTGAATATTTTGGCCAGTTTCAATATTATATGAAAGGATTACTAAAACAACCAAAAAATATGTTGAAATACAAAAAAGGAATATATATAAAATTCGCAAAAAGATCAAAAAATCAGTAAAAAAAAATTTTAGTTAAATCTTTTTCATGAACAGGAATCTCTATATTAAAATTCTGCCATAAAAAGAATCGCTAAATGAAAATCTTCAAAACTTCATTAAAAAGATAATGAACTCTTAGCCAAGTCTTTTTCATGAAAACTACGAACCGGTGTTAAAGTCTAAAAATATATTCTTACTCTTCTCTGAGCATTTTAGAATATATAGAAATTAAAACATTTAAAAACTGATATTCTGCTATTGAGAAAAAAATTACTAACGCAGCCGTAATTTTTATGCTTTTGTGCATGATCTGAAAATAGTGAAAGAACCGGTGTTAAAGTCTAAAAATATATTCTTACTCTTCTCTGAGCATTTTAGAATATATAGAAATTAAAACATTTAAAAAGTGTGATTCTGCTATTGAGAAAAAAATTACTAACGCAGCCGTAATTTTTATGCTTTTGTGCATGATCTGAAAATAGTGAAAGAACCGGTGTTAAAGTCTAAAAATATATTCTTACTCTTCTCTAAGCATTTTAGAATATTTAGAAATTAAAACATTTAAAAACTGTGATTCTGCTATTGAGAAAAAAATTACTAACGCAGCCGTTATTTTTATGCTTTTGTGCATGATCTGAAAATAGTGAAAGAACCAGTGTTAAAGTCTAAAAATATATTCTTACTCTTCTCTAAGCATTTTAGAATATTTAGAAATTAAAACATTTAAAAACTGTGATTCTGCTATTGAGAAAAAAATTACTAACGCAGCCGTTATTTTTATGCTTTTGTGCATGATCTGAAAATAGTGAAAGAACGGCTATTAAAGTCTTAAAATATATTCTTACTCTTCTCTGAGCATTTTAAAATATTTAGAAATTAAAACATTTAAAAACTGATATTCTGCTATTGAGATAAAAATTATTAATGCAGCCGTAGCAGTAAATGAATAATCAAAAAAATTTGAAAAATTTATGATTTTTCAGTCAATTTTTACTACCTTTATTATGGCCGTAAATACATATATATTTTTCTAACAAACAAAATTTCTCCATTTGCTGCCTATTCAAATCCATTTGCTTCAGTGTTAAAGCTTTTTATAAGGCAATTTATTTTATATTTTCAAGCATTGTCAGCAATAACTTTATTTGTTTTATCGTAAGTTTTTAAAAAAATAGTAAAAAATATTATTGTTTGTAAAATAAAAGATCTTCTTGACCTGCTGTTAAAGCTATAATTTCGAAAACATCGGAAAGTACAAATTTTTTTATTTGCGTTTTACTAATGTTTTCATTTAGGAAAACAATTCGTCAAAGTTTTATCGAATTTCATTTTGGGAAATGTATAAAGAAAACGAAGATAATCAAAATTTTGCCTGCTTCATCCACAAGAACAACGTAAACCATGGTGCTGTTTCAAAATACAAAAAGTTTACATTCATAAAAACATAATGTACAAAAAAACTTAAAAATAATTACTTTTTATTGTTAAAAAAATAAATCGTTTAATAACCTGAATAAAAATTGTGCTTTGTTTAATATTACTTCTCTAGTTCATTTTTTAACTTGTGAGAACGTGCTTTTACTTTTTCAATTTTCATTTCTATATTATTTTTCTTTTGAGAGTAAATAAAATATATACAAAAAAAAATGATCAAATGCTAACAATTGTAATCGAACAAAAATTCAACGGCCCAAATTGTAAAAAAAAAAAAATGTTGTCATCTAAGAGCTGTGCTCTTTTTATGTGAGAAAAATCTATGACATCGACAACTGTGCTGTAATTTTTTGTTTCACAAAAAAGTTCATGACTTCAAGATTGCTGTCTTTTTAAAAAAAAAGATGATCCTTGAGTTCTTTTTATTTTATTTTTATTTTAAACCTTTTATCTGTCACGAAGGACGAAAGGGGACACATTACAACACCAAAAATTAGTTAAACAAAGTGATAATAATTCATTAAAGTTTTTGTTCGTGTATTTTGTAAAGTCATCCATCCATCTTGTAGGCGGTCTTCCAACAGGACGGCGGGTATTCGGAGTCCATTCAGTCAATTTTCGATTCCAGCGATCTTCAGGAAGTAACATCAGTTTTCGGAGATAGTTCCATTTTCTTTCACGAGCAGCTTGAACGATGTCTTTTAATTGAGTTCTTTCACGGAGCCATTCACGAGGATGTTGATCCAATAGTCTCACATTTAGCATTCTTCTTTCTATTTTTCGTTGAGCTACTGCCAGTCTTGATTCTTCAGTTTTTGTTAAGCACCACGTTTCACACCCGTATAACATAGCAGGAAATATGCATTGGTTGAAATACTTTCTTTTCAAATTAGCAGGAATTCTTCTTGAAATTAATAATTTCTTTGCTTTGTTGAAAGCATTCCACCCAGAACATATTCGTCTTGAGATTTCTTTGTTAAATCTTCCAGGTTGAGATGGCCATTTGACAAGTTGTCGCAAATAGATAAATTCGTTTACCTTTTCGACTTCTTCATCATTCAGCAATATAATTTCATCAGGATCACGAACATTAGACATCCATTTGGTTTTTTCCACATTGATATGCAATCCTACCGCACGACATTTTTCTGCAACTTATGAAATTTTAATGATTGAGTTCTTTTTATAAGCAAAAAATAAAATCCATAACAAACATTACTGTATTCTTATAAAACATTAAAATTTCATATTTTAATAATGCTTTTTAGTTTTTTGTGAAGTTTTTCGGGATTTTTTTCTTGAGTGATGTTTTTGTTTTATTCATTAATTAAAACCCTTATTTTGTTTTTATTTATAAAATAAAATAATTGTAAAATATTGAAAAAAAGAAAAGACTAGTTTTTGTGTACATTTAAAAATCAAATGACAAAAAAATCGATCTTCGAATAAAAGAAAACAATCAATTTTTTTTTTCTTTAATCCTCGAACATTTTGTATTTGACTTGTTTCAAAACATTTTTGTATTTGACTTGTTTCTTTTTCGATCGTTGCATTGTCTTCTATTTTATATATTTTAACAGCTGTAAAATATAAAAAAGACATTGCAACAATATGTGTGAGTCATCAGTCAAAAGTTGAGCAATTTTTCAAAATAATATACATTGAAAATGATACTTAAACCAAATTTTTTTCTGCAGCAGCACTTTTTTCAAAAAATTTTTTCTTTAAATATTGTGGCGTTTATAAAAATGGAACAACGTATCCATAATTTTGAAAAATTTTGTTTACATAATCTTTTTATTTGTTACAAAGGGACCCTTTTATATTTTGCATGAATCTAAAATATTCAAAATCTTAAAATAGTTCCGTCTTATTCAAGCATTTTTGCAATTTTTTATAAACATTGAAAAAACACCGCTTTTTCAATGTTTTTGTTTCTTCTTTTTTTATGTCTTTAATCGTTCATCGGCGTGTCTGCCGGCGAATTTTTTTCAACAGATTAAAAACAAAAAAATAATGCAGCAATATATGTGCGTTTTTGATTTTTACAAAAACTCACTTTTTTTTGCAACAAGGCTACTGAAAAAGCTACCAAAATAAAATTTATCTTTTTTGAATATTTTGTACGAAGCTGTTTGTTTTTTAATAATCTTAGAAATTTTTATGAATTAAAAACCTTGACCGTATTAATCCAGCAGTATAATAGAAAAAAATGAAAATCAAAACATTAATTAAAAAAATTTGTTTTTTTTTTCTTGAATGTTGTATGACAAAAAATGAGGTCGCTAATATCAATGCTGAAAAAACTCACCATGGGATAAAAATTATACAGAAAACAAGTTTTACTAATTCAACTGCCATTTATTGAACATCAATAAAAATAAAACATTTTAATTAACTTTTGTTTGTACAAAATTTCCAATTTCTTCATTGCTCATTAAAGCATTAGAAGCATATCTTATTGCTGTATTTTTAATTGTAACAGTTGTGTAGGTTTTAACATAGAGGTTAAAGTTAGAACATCTGTTTCTTTTCCTTCGATATACAAACATTCACAGAGTTCGTTTTTGTACCTTAATGAAATTATTGAGGGAGTATTATTTGAATAACAAATGAAATTTTTTTATCATTATATATTTGAACACACCATGACTTTTTGCAACATTTAAAAAATTCATTGAGTAATTTATACAAATAATATTACCATACAGAAAAAATTAAATGAAAACTGACGACGCAAGTGTCAGTTTTCATTTAATAATATTTAGCAAAAATGCATTAATATTGAAAAAATCAATGTTTTTTCATGAGAAAAACTTTTGACCTTTGTATCTCTGTATTGCAGTCGCATTGTATTGATTTTGTTAAAACAAATTTTTTTCCACTTAAATCATCGAAGGTAACATAAATAAATTATAAATTTATATAATGAACACGAAGAATATGATCATTTTTGCCAAAATATCTTTTTAAAATGTTTGATAAATTGTTTTTCTTTCTTATTTACGTTTCAGCCATAACTTTTGATGTAGAAAAAAATTTAAAAAATTCAAAGAAAACCAATTTTAAAAAAAAATAAACTTAAAGATTTTGTAAAAAAAGGCGAACATTGATGGTGTAAAAAAAGCTTTTTATTCATCAAAGAAAAACTATCTTTTCTTGAATAAATAAAAGAAACAGCTGTCGCACAATTTTTCCTTTTTTTGCAAGTTTTGGCAGATGAATTTTTATTTCAAAATATATTTCGACGTAAACTTTTGTTGTCTCTTTATTCATTTTCCAACAATTTTTAATTAAAAGAAGATTATTCCAGAAAGTTTATTGAAAAGTTTTTAAATATTTAATGATATTTTTCGTTTACGAAAAACTATCCAACACTCAACTTAATTATATTAAGAAATACAAAGTATAAAAGGTTTCCGTTTACTTTCGTACGTTTGATAGTGAAAATCATTTTCAAATGGGACAGTATTAATTTTTTCAATATCTCTGTTGTGTTTATAAATTCATAAATTTCTTATAAAATTTCTTTATCAAATATACGTTCATTTCGTTTTAATTTAAAAACGGATAAATAAATTCAGCACGAAATTTGTGAAAATATAAAATGCCATTCGTTATTCAAAAACCGTTTTTAGAAATGAACAATAGTCAGTACATATGTGACAGCTATTCAGAAAAATCATTATTTTGTTTTTTGAAGAAATTTGTTTAACCTATTCCTGTGCAAACAAAAAGCTTTTGAATGTTTAAGATTTTTATTTTGTAAAATTCAATAAATTAATAAGCAATTACCTTGATAACGTTTTTGACAATTAATATATGACTTCGCAAAAACATGTCGTTACTTCACATTAATTATTAAATAAATCTGTTGAGTTACGGATTATTTAACATAAGAACTTACATTAAAGTAAAAAAAAATTATATGTTTACAGTTGAGAGAAAAAAAAAACACCTGAAAAGTTCTACTGCTTCTTACAGAATTACCTATATTGATTACAAAAACGTTGTTTCGTTTCGGAACCAACTTAAAATTTCATTTTTAAGTAATGTCTGATTTTCCATTGCAATTCGTTAACTATTTTTGTTGCTTAATTAAATTTTCAATACTCTCCTTTGGTAAAAACTTTAGTAACCAAATATTCAAAAAAGTTTTTTTGTTTCGAACAAAAACGTTAAAGATTCTAAATGTAAAAAACTGATCTTTAGAATAAAAAAACTGCCAAGCAAAAAAAAGATATTTTTCTTCCCTTTTGTAAAAATAGACGAAACATATGCTGGGAGACTAGTCATTGATAATAATGAATGAAAAAATATCGTATTATGCTGTTTCTTGAAATTGTTTATAAAAAGACTGTTTTATTTTTCCCCCTTTTTCTTTTTAGTTTTACAATTCAGTTTCCTTTTTTCATCAGAGTAATTGGAAAATTTTTTAAAAAGTTGTAGCTAAAATGAGTTCATGAAATAAAGAAGAAGTTTCAGATTTTTGTTTCAAAATATTTTTGAAGTAAAATGAACAATAGTGTTTTACTCTGTTTAAAATTCATGGAAATGCAATATTTTTTCTCCATACAAATTAGAAATGAATTTTTTTACCTACATCTTAATTTAAATATTTTGAATTAAAATGAATAATGTACCTGCATTTAATTCTTTTGTATTTATTACATTTTGCTTAAAAAACAGTCTTCCAAAACATTTTTTATTTTTTAATTATTGGTCGCAATTGATTCCAAAATATTCAAAAAAACAAAACAATAAATCAAAGATATTTTTAAAAAATCAAAAAAGGGGTTTTTGCAGAAAAAAATAAAGTAGCGAACATATTTTTTGCAACATGTTTTTTTAGTAAAAATTTTCTGACATTTTTGTAAAAGCATTGAGGTTTTTATGTCTTTTTGCGCTGTTTTTTAAAAGAAAAGACACATCATTGTTTGTCTAATTTTACGATGTTCAAAATCCATTTTCCACAAAAGTGCGTCTCAAAAAAAAGCAAAAAGACTTTTTTATTTTTTGCCACTTTTTCAGTTTTCGTATTTCATCGCAGTATTTGAAAAAATTTTCTTTGAATATTTTGTTTGGTTTCAGTACTATGTCAAAAAATTATTAAAACAACCAAAAAATATGTTGAAATACAGAAATTAAATCTCTATATTAAAAACCTGCCAAAAGATCAAAAATGCATTAAAAAGAAAACAAACTTTTAGCCTAATCTTTTTCTTGGAACTTACGTTTTTTGACATCCAACAATGTGTGTTATTTTTAAAAAATTATGTCCCAAAAGTCTTGAGCAAAAATTAGTTACATATAATTTTGGAATTATGGATGGTAAAAGGTTTAAAAAAGTTATCGCAAAAACATTTTTTTGCTCAAATAAAAACACGGAGATCCATTTGACTGTTTTTATCCGAACTTGGAGTGAATGTTTTTGCACACACTTTAATTTTTGAATATCGATAATACCAAATATTTCAAAGTTCATTAATAATGCTTTCTTTATCGAACTCTCCAGGATTTTTTTTATGATATTTCTTTAATTTTGTTTAAAATTAATTTGCAAAAACTTTTTTATTATCATAAGTTTGTGGTAAACTCAAGCATTTACAAAATATTCAAAAAAACGAAACGATGCTTAAAGAGATTTTTGTAAACCCAAACACTGATGTTGCAGAAAAATAAAAGTTGGAGAACAAACATTTTGTTTTATAAATGCACAACAGCCTACTGCTGACAATGTTTTTTTAGTGAAATTGTCTGACATTTCCGCAAAAGCATTTGATTTTTTATCTGTTTTTGCGCTGCTGCTTATAAAAAAAACTGTGCGTCTTTTTCTTATGTTGTTCACCAACATTCTACATATAATTGTGAATGAAAAAAAGGAAACTTATTTTTTCATGTTTTTCTCAATTTTTATCCTGGTTTTTCATTTTTGTAATTTTTTTTCTGTCAGAGATGGTAAAAATTTTTTTGAAGCTTCTGTAAAATTTTCAAAATTACATGTGAAAACTGCTGAACAAGACAAAAAAATGTTAAAAAATATGCAAGAAAGAAAACGAAATTTTTAAGCTAAGCTCTTAGTCTTAGTCACCAATCATGGTGCAAAGCTCAATAATAATAAAATAAAGTTTGAGTTAATAACACAACCTTGAAAATACGTTTTTATTTTTTATTTATTGGGTATTCTAAAATATTCAAAAAAAAGGAAACACTAAATTAAAAAAATTTTTAATAAATCAAAAAATGGATTTTTGCAAAATAAAGTCAGCGAAAGGCAGCACAACATCTTTTTTGCAACATGTTTTTTTAGTAAAAATTGTCTGACATTTTTGTAAAAGCACTAAGGTTTTTTTGTTTTTTGCGCTGTTTTTTAAAAGAAAAGATGCATCATTGTTTGTCTAATTTTACGATGTTCAAAGACCAATTTTCTCAAAAGTGTGTCTCAAAAAAAACAACAAGACTATTTTGTTTTTTTTTATTTTTCATTTCATTCTCCGTATTTCATCGGAGTATTTGGAAAAATTTTCTTTGAATATTTTGTCAAATTTCAATATTATATGAAAACATTTTTTTTGATTATCCAATGCTTGATAAATATTAAGCTATTGCAAATGCTTAAGTTCGATGCAAGCTTGAATTTTGAATTGATTATATCAGTTTATATAAAATGCAAAAAAGCTGCGATAAAACTGACGGAATAATGCTTCAAATTCTTATTGAATTGTACAGTATGCCAGAAAATTGGAGTTTCTCATCATATTTATATCAGTTTTATACAACTTCAAAATTTTGAACGGTAAAAGTTTTAAAAAATTTATCGCAAAAATGTCTTTATGTTTTAATAAAACCACTTAAATACATCGGACATTAATTTTCCATCGAAACTTGGAGTGATGTTTTTTTGTTTTTGCATACACTTTAAATTCAGAATATCAATAATACTTAATATTTCAAAGTTAGTTAATAATGTTTTCTTTATCAAACTCTCCAAAAACGTTTTATAAAATTTATTTAATTTTGTTTGAAATCATTTTGCAAAAACTTTTTCATTATCATTAATTTGTTGTAAGCCAAAATAATTACAAAATATTAAAAAAAAAACGATGCTTAAAGAGGTTTTTGTAAACCAAAACACTGATGTTTGCTGAAAAAAATAATGTTAGCGAAGCAGCGAACAAACATTTTGTTTTATAAGGGAACAACATCCTGCTGCGCACATTGTTTTTTTAGTGAAAATGTCTGACATTTCCACAAAAGCATTTAAGTTTTTATCTTTTTTGCGATATTTCTTAAAACAAAAAATAAAACATTGTCCTCTTTTTTTATAATGTTCACCAGCATTCTACACATAAGAGTGAATGAAAAAAAGAAAAAAATGTTTTTCATGTTTTTTTTTCAATTTTTATCCGTGTTTTTTATTTAAGGTTTTTTTTCTGTCAGAGATGGCAAATTTTTTGTCAATATTTTGTTTACTTTTCGAAATTTCATGTAAGAATAACTGAACACGGCAAAAAAATACGTTAAAATAATTCGATTGAATGGAAACGAAAATTTTGAGCTAAACTGTTTTAATGATGATAAAATTAATCGCGTCGAAAATAAGATTAGAGGTTAATAAATGCTTTATGTCAAAAAATAATGAAAAGAAACATTTCCATCTTGTGGAAGAAAACTAAAATCATTTTATTAAAAAAAGATTTTTTAGTGGAATTTAAACAAAAGAGTTTTTTTCATTTTTGACGATTGTATTTTTTATTTTCTCATTTTTAATGCTTGGAGATACTAATTGTTGAAATCTGGCATACATAAAAATTCCTATTTTCTATTTTCTGTAATTTTTTATAAAATGTTTATTTTCGTTTTTGTTATTAATTAAAATATTCAAAAAGAAAAATCTTCCAATTTTGTAAGATAATCGTAAACAAATGTTCATATTTTTTTGCAGTAGAATAAAGCTTTCAAAGAAACGTAAATATCTTTTCTTTCTTTCACAGAAAATAACCATCTGCTAAGGTTTGGTGTTTTTTTTCCGCATGTATGGATGGAAAAATGTCACTAAAGCTTTTTGTTTCTTTTCTGGTCTTCTTTTCTTCGAATTCTTTTGTATCAAAAATGTCTTTATTTTTTGAATATTTTATCACTTTTCAAATTTATGCTAAAATATAACTGAAAAAGAAAAAATATAAGATTGAAACAATTTGATAAAAAAAGAAAAATTAACTATTGAAATTGAAAGCAAAAACTCATTAATAAAAAAATTTAAGTCAAAACAGTTTCCATGATCTGTAATATAAAAACCATACATATTTGAAACAGTACAAAAAATGCAAATTTCGGATTTTTTTTTTATTATTAACGAGCAATTCTGTTTTGAATTCCTCCTTTTTGTCAATGAATTGAAAGACTGTTTTATTTTAATCACATTTTTTAATGTCGAACCTTTTTTGCTAAGGCATTCAGATTTTTATATCTTTTTGCCCAAAAAAATAAGGCAAAAAAAATATGCACCGTTTCTGTCTAATTTTGCGATGTTCAAAAGTCATTTTCCACAAAAATGTGTCTCAAAAAAAGCAAAAAGATTTTTTTTTTTACATTTTTTTTTGTTTTTTAATCAATTTTTTTTATCAATTATTAAAAAATAATACTGAAAAAAAGTTATCTTTGAAGGAACTTTAATTACCAATTTTTAATGAATTCAATTCTATTAAAGTATTTTTTTGTTTTAAAAATTTTGGAACCTTTTGGTTTCACAGAAAGGTCACCAAACTCACCAAAGAATACTTAAAAAATATTTTATGAAATATACAAACAAAAAAATATAATTTAAACGCAGCAAAAATGCAAAAAAATTTTGTCACTATGTGGGTTAAAATAAAATCGAAAAAAAATGCAGGGAAACAAAAACACCTAATAGTTTTTTTAAAAAAAGCATCGCCAAAAAAAATTTAACGACCGTGCAAAAAAAGAACGATGCGAAAAAAACAAAAGACTGAAATAAAAAAGCAATGACGTCAAAGGATGTTTTGTTTGACAATTAAAAAAGCTCTCATTAAAATCTTCAATCTTTAACAACTTTTGCTGGAAATGCGTGTATTGAAATTATTTTTTACAATGTTGGAAAAAAAATATTATAAATTTTAAATTTCTAATGAAGCTTGCAAACGAAAATTCTATTCTTACAGAATAATTGATTACTTTTTTTTTGATTTTTGTTTGGAATTTATTTTTATTTTTTGCAATGCATTTTTATTTAAATAATTAAAAAAGTGACATTGAAAAAGATCAGTTTTTAATAAACAAAACTTTGTTGAATAACATTTTTTTCGATTAGCAAAAAAAGTGCTGCGATTCCTTTCGAAATATGTTTTTTCTTCTTCATTTTTTTCAGACAACAACTAGTAAGAGCATACTAGAATTGGGGGTGACTTTAGTCAGACCTCAGATCAAAATTTCTCAAAAATGGGGCAAAGGGTCGATTTTTGGAAATTTTTGGGGAAAAATTTACAGATTCTTTTGTTATTTTGAGAATCGTTTTAAATCATTTCATTGAATGATTGTTACAAAATAATTGGGAAAGTCCGTTTAAAAATAAAATAATTTTATAATTGTTTATATGTATCAAAAAAACATATTAATTTAATGGATCTGACACAAAAACTTCAAAGCGCCATGAAGAAACCAAAAATCTCAGCGATTTTTGGTTTCTTCATCTCTGATGAGATTTTAAACAGGATCGTCACTTTCGATGATAACTTTGGTTTTTTTTCTTGACTAATGTTATGCTTTCATTATATACGTATAATTCCTTTAATCATAATGTATTAATTTTTTTTCTAAGAAACCAATATTAAAATATTCAAAATAAAATAAAAACAAAGGCAACCCTGTCAAAATTTGCAGAGAGGATATTTTATAAAAAAACAAAAACATTGAAACGATAGTAAAAAAAAAGAAGTGTTTTAAAGAATTATTCTTTTGACACAACATAAATCTCATAGCTTAAAACTTTTAAAATTCAAAAAAGAAAATAAGAAAATGCAAAAAAAAAGAATATTCTTTCTTTTTGAAGACGCTTAAGAAAATATTCGATAAAATAATAATTATTGTTTTACAAAAAAATTTGATTCTAAAAACAGTGAAAAAAGCAAAAAACTAAACTTTTTGTTTCATAATTTTAGGTATAGCAATTGAGAAGCAATAAATATGATAAATGTTTTTCATCAGCTACTATACTTGATGAAAAATATTTGTTATGAAAAAGTTTACCTTTCAAGAAAAAAGGAAAATAGGTTTGAATGATGAAGTGACAGAAAAACAATAAATAAACCTTTTTTAATTGGTTTTAGTAAAAGTTATGTCAAACAGATTCACTTTTATTTAAATCACATTAAACTTTTTGAAACTGTATACATAATTAATGACTCAAATATTATAAATTAATGGAATCTCAAAAAGTTTAATATAATAAATGATTTTTTTAAAGCGTAAACTTTAATTACTAAGAAAATACAAAATGCAAATATTGTTCTGTTTTTCGATGTTGCCTTATTCACAATGAGATCATCAACAAAGAGGAAGTACGCAAGCACCGGGGAAACCATTGGAACAACATCAAGTAAGATTTATCTCAAATTTGTGGCTTTTAAACTACCATTATTTAGTGTGGATTGACTAGACTACAGTTTCCGAAAAATGTTTTCACTTCATTATCCTGAATCATAACGACCACAAATTTTTTATGTTGAAGTATCAACGTAACATGAGCCATTGTTTGAGCAAACAAAAAGCTTTTGAATGTTTTAGATTTTTGCTTTTTAAAATTTAAAAAATAAGTTTTTGACAACGGACATAACATGTATTATGACATGGAAAAAACAAGTATTGCAGTACATTAATTATTTTATAAATTTGATAGAATAAACTTCTTTCAATTTGTTATAAACAAGGGAAATTTAAAGAAATGATGTACGACAGTTAGATTCATAGTTTTCGGATAATTAAACAGTTTCTGTAAATTGGATCAAAAATGGAAACTATAATTTCCATTTTAATTTTTTTTAAACTTTACATAATAAACTGTTGAAACTTTTTCAAATTTAAATGATAGAAGATCATTAAATATATAAGTTTTGGATTTTTTAAAATGTTTTTATATAAAATTTATTTCAGTGGCTTTTTAGTCCGTTTAAAGTACACGGAGATGCAACGAACTTTTGTTTTTCATACAAACTTAAAATGAATGTTTTTTCATGTACTTTTATTTCAAAACATCGACAATAATTAGCATTTAAATACTCATTAAATTAATGAGTTTTGAAATGCTAATTATTATCTCATTAATAATGTGGAGTGACACTAGAACGATCTTTAATACATCTCCCTAATTTTGTTAAAAATTATTTTCCAAAATTATTTTATTATCATTCATTTGTTGTAAATGGAATAATTATAAAATATTCAAAAAAAACACTGATCGTTCAATAAAAAATCAATGTTTGTAGAAGAAAAATAACTTTAGCGACGAAAAGAACAAGCATTTTATTTTATTGGAAAAAAAGCACCATTTGCTGCTCACATTTTTTAAAGTCAGTTCTTTTCGCTAAGACATTCATATTTTTCTCTCTTTTTGCTCTAAAAAAATAATGCAAAAAAAAGATGCATCATTGTCTGTGTTTTTTTACGATGTTCAATGGCCATTTTCCACAAAAGTGTGTATCAGAAAAAGCAAAAAGGCTATGTTATTTTTTCCCACTTTTTCTTTTTTGTTTTTCAATATTGTTTCCTTTTTTCGTCAGAATATTGGGTATATTTCTTTATAGTTGTAGCTAAAATGAGAAAGAAAAACACTGCAAGTTATCTGTTCAAGAAAAAAAAAAGAATTTTTTGATTTTTAAAATGTGTTTCAAAACATTTATATAATAAAAGGGGCAATAGTATTTTACTCCATTTAAAACATAAAGAGGTGCAATATT
Organism: Panagrolaimus davidi; assembly: GCA_901779475.1. Taxonomy (NCBI): domain Eukaryota; kingdom Metazoa; phylum Nematoda; class Chromadorea; order Rhabditida; family Panagrolaimidae; genus Panagrolaimus; species Panagrolaimus davidi. Next base: position 20,767 of record CABFKP010001695.1, read on the forward strand.
TTTTCTCCATACAAATTAGGAAAGAATTTTTTTTACATAAATCTTAATTTAAATAAATTGATAATAATTAAGATTTTGAAGTTTATGAATAATGTTCGCAGTACTTCCATGGTTTCTTTTGTGTTTATTACATTTTACTTAAAAAACAGTCTTCCAAAACTTTTTTTTTTATTTATTGGTTTTAAATGATTCTAAAATATTCAAAAAAAGGAAAAAAATAAATTAAAAAAATTTATAAAAAATCAAAAAATGGATTTTTGCAAAAAAAGAACAAAGTAAGCGAAAGGCAGCACAACATCTTTTTTGCAACATGATTTTAAGTAAAAGCTGTCTGACATTTTTGTAAAAGCAGTAAGGTTTTTATGTCTTTTTGCGCTATTTTTTTAAAGAAAAAACTGCATCATTGTTTGTCTAATTTTACAATGCTTAAAAGCTTTTTTCCGCAAAAGTGTGTCACAAAAAAAAGCAAAAAGTCTATTTTTTTTTATTTTTCGTTGCAGTTTTCGTATTTCATCGGAGTATTTGGAAAAATTTTCTTTGAATATTTTGTCAAGTTTCAATGTTTTATAAAAACATTACTAAAACGCCCAAAAAATATGTTAAAATACAGTAAAGGAATCTCCATATTAAAGGAGTCCATAATGATGAATAATTCATTAAAAAAATTGAATTTTAACTTTTAGCCAAAATCTGTTTCATGGAAATTACATTATTTGACATCATCTTCAATATAAAGTTTTTTGCCATCAAACAATGTGTGTTATATGTATAATATTTAGAAAAAAAGTCTTGGACACAAATCAATCTTTTTCGAAATTTCAGAGGGTAAGATATTTGATAAATTTATCGCAAAAATTCAACGCCTACTAAAAAATCGGAAATATACTGGACATTGATTTTCCACCCGAACTTGAAACAAATGTTTTTACATACACTTTTATTTTATAATATCGATAATACCTAATATTTCAAAATTCATGAATAATGTTTTCTTCATTACACCACCATGATTTTTATAACATTTCTTTATCTTTGTTTAAAATCATTTCGAAAAAACTTTTTTATTTCCATAAATTTGTGGTAAACCCAAATAATTACAAAATATATAAAAAAAAGAAACAATGCTTAAAGAGCTTTTTTTAAATCAAAACACTGATGTTCATAGAAAAAATAGAGTTAGCTAACATTTAATTTTGTAAAGCCATAACATCCATCCTGCTGCGCACAATGTTTTTTTAGTGAAATTGTCTGACATTTCCGCAAATGGATTTAAGTTTTTATCTGTTTTTGCGCTATTTTTTAAAATAAAAAAAAGCATTGTCCGTCTTTTTTTATGGTCAGCATTCTGTACGTAATTGTGAATGAAAAAAGGAAACAAAATTTTTTCATGTTTTACTTTCTCAATTTTTATCCATATTTTTTATTATTGTTTTTTTTTGTCAGGGATGGTAAAAACTTTTTTGAATATTTTGTTGAATGTTCAAAATTACATGTAAAAATTGCTGAATAAGACAAAAAAATTATGTTTAAATAATTTGATAGAAAAGAAACGAAAATTATAAATTTATGATGGCGCTAATAATAAAATAAAGGTTGAGTTAATAACACAACTTTGAAAATACATTATTTGAAGTGAAATATAATATTAATTTTTTTGAGAAATAACTGTTATAGTTAATTAAATTCATTTTTAACAATTTATGTCGTAAAATAATTTGTGATGAATTTCTTGTTATGAAATGTTTGCAACATTTTGCTATTTATATTGTAACAAACAAAATTTATCTTTATTCAATCTTTAATTGCATGAGAAGCAATGCATTACTTTTTAAAAATGAAGACGATCATTAAATGGTATTTGCTAAAACTTTTGCAGTACTTTTTATATTATTTTTAAATACCTGTTTTCAAAAAAAATTACATATAAAAACCAAAATATTAAAAAAGTAAAAAAAGTTACAAATTCCGTTCTCTCAATATTGTACATTTTTTACAAAGGAAATTTCTGCTAAAAGGAAAAGAGAATGCTGTTGTAAAATCAATGTTTAAAATGTCAGTCGCAGTCGTCTCTGTCTGCCATAATATTTCAAAAGAAAACAGCGCAGAAAAGCTTTTTTTTTTTTTTTTTTTGATCTTTTATGAAACCAATAATAGCAAAGTTTTGCAAAAGTTTATGACTTTTAAATTACAGAAACAAGCGACAACATATCACTAGTTAGGCCACTTATCACTCCTCATAATGATTCCTAACAATAATATATTTTTGGAATATTTTACAAAAATTATATTATGTTTTAAGTACATAAAGAAAAACCTAATGTTTGATGCATTATAGGAGTTGTAAAGAAAATGTGAAAAAACAAATTTACATTCATGTGAAAGAACATTAAATAAAGAAAAAATTTTTTGTTCTTGCTTTATATTCCTGCTAAAAAGTAAAAGAAGTTTTTTTAAATCAATATAAAAAAGTCGAGTTTACTAAAACAAAATTCGTTTGAACGAATTTAATTTCGAAAACATCTGTTAAATTTTATTGGAAAATTAATCGCATCGAGAATTAGATAAGATAAGATTTTTTACCAAAAATTAAAGAAAAGAGTTTTTTCATCTTTGATGATTGTATTTTTTATTTTTTCATTTTTAATGGTTGGTCCAGCTTGAGAAGATTTGTCGTGCATTCTTATTTTCTATTTTCTGTATTATTTTAATATTTGTTTGTTTTCGTTTTTGTTAATTAAGATATTCTAAAAGAAAAATCATCTGTTTTTGTAAAATAATCTTAAGCAAATGTTCACATACTTTTGCAGAAGAAAAAGGCTTTTGAAGAAACGCAAATATCTGATCTTTCTTTCACAGAAATAAACCATCTGCTACGATTTATAGATAAATTGTTTGACATTTTTCTGCGAAAGCTTATGTTTTTTCTAGTTTTTGCAATTTTCAAAAAATGACATTCAAAGGGTTTTATGTTTTTTTTCGCATGTATGGATGGAAAAATGGCACTAAAGAAAAATTTCTTTCTTTTTTTTTAAATGTCTCATTTGTCATAGCTGTTTCATAATGTTTTACATCTTCGTAGTCTCTAAATCTAAAAACAATATTAGTAGCCTATACACAAGACATTTTTTTCGCTTTTTTTGTCCTTGTTTTTTGGTCTTGCTTAATTTTTTCAAAAATTATTTCCATCTTTTTTTTGTATTAGACGGAATAAGTTTTTCTAAATATTTTATCAAAAGATTTTTTACAGCATTTTTTCTCAAAAATAAAATTGATACTGAAATAAAATTATGTTAAACATTTGCAAAAAAATCATTTTGGCAATATCAGCCATTGTTGATTAATAAAATAAATTTCCGTTCCGTTTCATTTCAATGGATTTTTTTAAATTTCGCAATCTTTAGGAAAATCATTAATTAATAAAGTTTTGAAATATTTAACATTTTGCCTTTATCCAAAATTAATTCATTTTTCTGTTATTATTACATTCAAGGCCGTAGCCAGAAAAAAATTTCGGGGGGTGCACCACCATTTTGGGGGGGACCCCTTTGATCTTTTGCCGCCGCTAACACAAAGCGGCAAAACATCAAAGGAAATTCATCAATTT
>CABFKP010001696.1:0-12019 GCA_901779475.1 Panagrolaimus davidi
CAATTTGAAATTTAAAATAAAAATATTTGCAAGATTGATATAATTTTAATAATAATTCTGGAGTGATATTTTGTGAAATATAATTCATGTAAGATGGAATAAATGGAAAATATTGGAGCTGAATTGGAAAAGAAGTTTGAACTGGAAACGATAAGATTTTTGCCGAATCGTTATTATTCAAATCACTCGCTTCTTTTTTTTGCTTTGAAAATACTTTTGTTTTCCAATTTTTAAAGAAACTCAAAATTGATAAACGCATGGTAAATAATAGGGAGCACTGAAATATAATATAAAAAAATTTCTTTTAAAATTACCAAAAACTAAAAGAAAATTTTTGTTTATGGGTATATTTTATTTGCTGTCGATTTATAAGTATGTTTGGAGGGAATTTTATCAAAGCCCTGAAAGTCATGAAAAAAATATGAGGATGTTTCATGACTCTCAGTTGATCTCTAAGGCATAGTGCGAAAAACCGCGAAAGGTATTTGATTTTTTCTTCCGTTCAAACAAAGAAAAAAAGATATTAAAATTGTTTTTCACAGTGCCCCAACTTGGCAAAAGTTTCGGGGGGAGGAAATCTCATATAAAAGTCCAAAAAAATCTCATTGTTTCATTTTTAAATCATGCAATCCTTAGAAAAAAATTTGGCATGAAAAAAAAATGAATCCAAAATTAGCGACCGTCATCGAAAAAACAAAATGTCGAATTTTACTTATCGAAGTATGCGTTCCCCTATTTTCGACCCTCCAAAATTTAATGAAATAATTAAAAAACGTTCAAATTAAAGATACAGCCGAAAAAAAATGAATAAATTAACGCCTATTTTTTGCAAAAATGGACATCTTTTTTTTTCTTTTTTATCGTAAAAGAAAAGGAACGCTTTGCCAAAAGCAATCTTTTTGACTATTTTTTTTAAATTTTTGAAGAAAAACCGTAGAAAACAAAAATAGATAAAAATTCAGTTTCGTGCTACAAAAATTGTTTTGATATCATTGAAAAGCTAGTACGATGCTGATAATAAATATCTTGATGATCGTCCTAAAATATTGTGTTTTTCGGGCAAAAAAGGCCAGAAATGCGTCATATAAACATTAAAAATTCCGTAACTCAAATTTCCCGGCGACAAAGGTGAAATTTTATTTTTTTCCAGCGTCCTATATACAAAAAGCAACAACATATTAAAAAATAAAAAAAAGTACCAAAAGTACTTTTTAGAAAAAGACAAAAACGTGTTGACTTTATGGTTTTTCACTTTTTTAACTTTAAAAACGCAAATATTTTAGAATAATGATCTAGCTATTCATGATCAGCGTTTTACGAGCTTTAAAATGATATCAAAATAATTTCTGTAGCTAAAAAATGAATTTTCGTCTATTTTAACTTTCTGATTTTTTTCATTTCTAAAAAATGGCCATTTTTTATGCGTTGGCAAAGCGTCCAAAACGTTAAATGACGGTCGCTATCCAAAATGAACAAAATTTTTTAAAAAGGAAAAATAATAATAAAAAGAAACAAATGAAAAATGCCGAAATTTTAGTTAGCAACTAATTTTGAAAAATGGCAATATTTTTACAATTTTAATAAATTATTACTATGACAAAGTGTGATAGCAATACTACTATCAAAAAGCATTGTTAATCGAAAGCTTAAAAAAACTTATTCGATTATTTCCCAAAATAGCTGTACTTCTTTAAACAATTACAATAATATTTTCAATTTAAACAACTATCCAAAATCATAGTGCCGAAAAAAAGGGCGGAATTTTCTGAATTTTTTTTGAAAAAGCTTTCATTTTTTAGGTCGACGTCATAACAGAAAGAAACACAATGTTATAACTAAAATGTTGTTAAAATTACGGAATTTTACTGAACCCATGAAATATCACATTTTTAACAAAATCAAATTAATTTCAATTTTTTCAAACAATCAAAAATGTACTCAAAAATCAAACTTAAAGAAGAAGCAAAACTCTTTTAAAAATTACAAAAACTTTTGTCTAATTCAAAGGCACTTCCGTTACCAGACATTTTTTGTTTCTTGCTAAACCTATGAAAAGACAAAAAAAGCAGTCAATCGTTTGTCTATTTTTATTTTGTGTTAAAAAGAAGAAGAAGACGATGCATCGGAAGATGAAGACAGCAGAAACTTCTTTTTTCTTTACTCTTTCGTACTTTCTTCTTTCATTGTCGGCAAATTTGGCATTTTTTTTACAAGACTTTAGTTTTTTTTTATGGTTATCAAGCTAAACAACAATGGCATCGCTGAAGATAAATAAAGCCAGATGGCTTTTTCCCTTTTTAGATGATTCTGAAGCTGTGCCAAGAAAGATATCTTTCACGTCCAAAAACAAAAAAGCAAAAACAAAGTATCTTTTTCGCGACAAAAAAAAATTCAAAAACAAATCTGCCGTTATTTTTGTTTTGAGTTCGAACATGAGTCATGAGAGACGTTTTTTTAAGATTTTTGAAATTTGGCCACTAGAAAGTTTTGAGGATTTTGAAACAAAGAAAAAAAATACTATGTAAGATAACAATAATCTTGATGAAGCTGATCATCGGTAAAAGTTATCAGATGAAATTCAAAAATAATGTTTTAATAATAAATTCTCTGAAAAAAGAAAATAAGATTAAAAACAAAAAAGATGAAAAGATAGTAATATTTTTTTTCTGATTTTTATTTTTTAGGATTATTGTCCCCTTTTGTCATAACAGAAGGGAACACAATGTTATAGTTAAAATGTTGTTAAAAAATGAATGTAATGCTTAACACAATACGCCGACCAAATAGCAGCTTTTCTGCTCATAATAACAAATTGCGTAAAAAAAGTAGAAGAACAATGAAAATAGCTCACAATTGTCGAAGTATTTTTTTTATAAAAATAGTTTGAGCTATTTTTAAAAACTGTGCACATTTCTTTAGTACACAAAATGCATAAAAAATGCAACTTTCTTTTGCGCGGGAAAAATCATTTTTTAACGACAATTTTTCGGAATTTTTTAGTCATTTTTCACGGAAATTTAGGGACATGGGACGGGATTACGGGATTTTCACGGGACGGGACACGAGAAAGTCCCATCCCGTTTCCCGCGAGAATCCCCCCCGGAACTGGACGGGACGGGAACACTAGTCGTGACAGATATTTTAATTTTTTTGCAAAGATTCTAAAGAATGTTGGATTAATAATCAAAAATTAGGGAAAAAATGTGTCTAATAAAAGTGTGATTTGAATTTTTCAGAACAAAAAAATGTGAAGTATTTAAAAAGTAACAAATAAAAAATTTAAAAAAACTTTAGTAAACCTAAAATTTTTTGCCAAAAAAAATGAAACTTTGAAACTCAAACAAAAACATTATGAATAAAACATATCCATTTCTCAAAGATCCTCAAAACCTAATCATCCGGCCTTCCTTATAATTCCATAAAAAAACAAATAAATAATTTTTTTTCTTTTTTTTGCAAGTGAAACAAGTAAAAAAGAAAGAAATCTTAAGAAATTGGATATTTTTATGTGCCCTTAAAAAATTTTTTACTTTACTGTGACAACTTTTTCAAATGCAGTTGATAATTCACCGTTATATCTCTACATTTTTTAAATTAGAGCCCGTCCCAAAAACAATATGTGTGAAGCATTTTTTTAGATGTTTGAGACTGCTGCTGCGGCGCACGGGAAGGTTATGACAATGGGTCATAAATCAGAAAATTTTGGTGGACTTTTTAAAGAAATATACGAAAAAAATCTTTTTGAATTTTTGGAAAAGCAATAAAGAAAAAAAAAGAAACGGAGCACAAGTGGAAAGCGTGAAAACAAAAAAAATTTTGGTGGATGAAACTTTTATTGCCAATGTTCTTCTTTTTTCTTGTCTGCAACTTTTTTTTCTATAACAGCATCAATAAAATTAGAATGAGTGGGCCCAAAAGCAACATTGAAAAAAAATAAAAAAGAAGCTTATATTCTTTTTTGTGCCCTTCCTTCATTCAAATAAGTCTTTAAAATTTTTTTAAACAAAAGAAAGAAAAATGTCAGAGATGAAATGTTCGACTTTTTTTATTTGATATATGTGATGAAAAATTATGCGTTTTTTGGAAGCTTTTTAGATGGTTGAATGAAGAAAGAGATAGATGCTGAATAAATGGAAGTTTTGAAAAACGAAGAAATTTAGTCATGTTCTCCAACGATATGACAAAATGTGATAGTAATTTCGAAAATAAAAAATTTGAAATCAACTTGACTATCAAACTTTTTTTGAAAGATTTTAGCTAAACACCATGTTGCTGATATGGGATAAAAAAGATATGCTTTTTATGACATATTTAAACAGATGAACAAAATTATAAATTGTTCTTTGTTTAAACAAAAAACAAAGAGAAAACAGAAAATTTAGGTGTAAATTAATTTTCTATTGAAATTTTAAAAAACCCCTTAACTGAAAAACAAAAGAACATAGAAATAATCTCAAGCAGAACACTTTTTATATAAAAAATTGAAATTTCACAATTCAAAGAATTGAAACAACACTATTTCAAGGCGGTGTAAAGATAAATACATTTTTCAATTTTAACGTTTTTCTTCTAAATGACACAAACCTGACAATCAGTCAAAATAACAACAAAAAAAAGAACCTGATCGTCTGAGTTATGCATTTCGGAAAAAACATTTAAAATGAAAAATATGTCAAACCGTCCACTCCCTTTAAAATAAAAAAGAGCGAAATACTACTCTTGATCTATTGGATACAACAAAATATTGTGATATTTTAATTTATTTGATTTCATAAATCAAAACACGAATCAACTAAAATCACATAAAAATCAAAATTTGATTTTCCTTGAAATACTAAACCCCTTGCAAATAAAAGTTTTAAATGTGTCTCCGTTTGAAAGGGCAAAAGATTAATGTTTAAAAAAATGTGAACCTCAGAAAATAAAGTAAACAAAAATGGCATGATATTAATTTGTACCCCAAAAATTATTGAATTTTACCCATAATTTTTTCAGTACCCCAAATTTGGAGTTTATACTCCAGCTTTAGGCATAATGGCTCCAACTTCTTCAAGCATTACAGTTCATTTATCAGAAGTTTATCAAAGTTTGTTAAATAACCATAATAACTTTAACAATAAATCCATTTTTAGCACATGAATGGATAAATGTTGTAACGAATGGAATCCAAAAAGGTATTATGGCATCTCCAAGTTACAGCTTGAGATTATTTCTATATAGGAAATGCAAAGCCTACTCTTGAAAATGGAGGTTCAAATAAAACGTAAGTTTTCTAAAACGATAAAAATTCTTTAAAAAATATTTTTAGTTTGAATCAAGGCATTGTTAATACTACAGGCGCATTTACATTATATTATGAAGAAACAGATCCAAACAATAATAATGGATTTTTAATTGAATATACAATTACAACTATGCAAGTTTCACCATATAAAATAAATTCAGCAATTTCAACAGAAATTTCAGTTGTTTTCTTTTCAGCTGTATTTTTTGTTTACTTTACTTTAATTTATTAAATTTTGCAAGTGTTTAACTTTTACGTGTTTTTTTGTGTCAATAAAAATACTAAAAAAATTCAATATCAAGTACTATAGTTATCGATAACCTTTGATCTGATCAACATCACATCAATGCATGCAACATGCACAATCTAAAAAAATCTATATTCTAGTTCATGTTGCACGCAGTGATGGGGAACAATATATATTAAAGAAAAAATATTTGTAAGTTTACCAAAATTAAATAAAGAAAATATTTATTTATTTCAATTTATGAAAAACATTACGAAATCTTTAAAAACATTAATCGAGTACATTTATTTCCATCACCTAAATCTTTTAAAAATGGCTGTCCATTTTCTTGAAATGCATCAAATGGAATTTCTCGGGCCAATTCAAATCCAAACTAAAATAATATTTTTATCAAAGAAATTAAAACTAATTAAAATTGTTACTTTTGTAAAAATATGAGCAGATTTTATATTTGAAGGGACAGACATAATCCAATCACACTCATTTTCTCGGGCAAGTTGAATAGATTTTTCTGTTAATTTTGTTGCAATTCCTTTTCTACGAAAAACGATAAATTGGAATACAAAATTTTTGATTCTCGTTCTAAAACAAACCCTCCAAAATTCGGTTGGACAAAGAGAATATGAAGAACAAAAAGTTTTTTGCAATTTGGAATAAAGTATGAAAAATTCTTTGTTATTTCATCACCGATCGCAGCAATTCTATTCGCTTTTAAATTATCAAATCTGCCTTTTGCAATTCCTAAAATTCAACTTTTTTAGGAATTGCAATTTAATTCATTTTAAGAAATTCCTACTTTCAGTAAAATCGCTGTTAAAGCTTAAATTTGGATCTTCAAAACATTCTTTAATATCCGTTTTAATATAGTTTAAAACCCAACTAATACATTTATCTTCAAAAAATGCTAAAATTGAAAGTGGGGACTTTATAGATACTTTGGAAGTTTCTAAACGCATATTTTGAATTTCTTCCGGTTTTGCTCCAATTCCTTTTGTAATTGGAGCTTCTTGTGAATATTCATAAATTATCATTTTCATTACCATTTCAGAATATTTATCCATTTCCCCTATTACAAATTTTACATTTTCATTGTTTATCTCATTATCACATTTTATGGATGATAATTTAGTAATAGAGTCCATCGAAGAAATCTAAAACTAAATAGTATATTATAATTTTAATAAGTGGACAAAATAAAGGAAGTCTCGAAGATAAGCAAAATGCGTACATTAACGACGCACCGCCGCCAGTGTTGTGCTTTCGAATTTGAAATGACTAGGGCGATGACTCCGACTCCGGAGTCGTATTAAAGGGTCGACTCCGATAGTAAAATGTTTTTCAAAAGCACGTGGGATTGCCTTTTTGATGCTTGTTTTTTTCTTTTTTTTAAGGTTTAAAGACCGGTTCTTTGTTGTTATTCGAAAATGCTATAATTATATCAAAGATAAATCGGCTTCTGGCTAGAATGAACTCACATTCCCACAATTCCATGCTGTCCAATGAATAAAAAAAAACTTTTTATTGTTACGTTTAATTATAAATTTTTACAATGTTTGTCAATGATTTTTGTTTTAATAAAAAAAGTGTATATAAAATTTGTTGTTTTGAACTTCTTTCTCAATCTGCAGCAGTTACTGTATGACAATGCTTTTCTTCTTCTTCACGTTTCGTAATTTCCAATTTGAATGTTGATTCTTCATTTATTTCACGAGATAAAGATTCAATTTGATCATTTAATCCCTAAATGATTATAAAAATTGTTAAAGCTGCAATTATCGGTTTAAAAGATTACCTTGATTCGATAAAAACATTTTTCATTAACCGCTTTAAGATTAGAAATTTCAGATTTAAGTTTTTGATTTTCAACAACTGCAGCAGTTTCTTCTTTATGATATCTTTCTATTTGTGCTTCTAAATCAGAATTTCTAGATTTTATAGTTTCAACAACATTGAGTAATTCACAAATTTGCTTTGAAGCTCTTTCATCAGCTGCTTGCATTTTCAGGGATTATTTTGTAGTCTATCCTCCAATTGCTGCTTTTCAATCACCAAAGAATTTATTTCAAAAGAATCAACATTTGAAGATGGAGAAGTCGAAGGTGTTCCATTGGGTACAGTACTCTTTAAAGCAGCTATAGCCCTAAAATAAAAAATGTGAATTAAACCTTACAAAACAAAGCAACCAACCCTAATTCATTTGAATACGTGAAACCTATAAATGGAAGTTGATTTCCAGTAAAAGATTTTGGAGTTGAAAAACCATTTGCAATATCTGCTTCATTTTGATCATCAAAATCATCAAAATGTGATGTATCATCATCACCATTCAACATTGGAACATATGGTGGAGCAGAATGTTGAATATTATCAAATGTCCATTTATCATTTTTAAAAAATCTATGTTTTTTAACTTCATGAATTCCATTTCTTCCAAGACGAACTTTTGCATCCAATAAAAATCGTTGAATTAAATCTTTTACAGCATCAGAAATCTGAATATCTTCAGGAAAAAACAAATTTGTTGAATGATTCATTATTCGAGCATATGTATGGGGGTCAGCATAAAATGGTGGTTCACCAATAAATAATTCATAAAGCAAAATTCCAACGGACCACCAATCCAATTCTTTACCGTATATCCCTTCTGTACCTTGCTGCTCTAACATTTCTGGAGAAATATAATCTGGAGTCCCAACAGCTGGTGAACAACGAGCAAATCCATCCTAAAATAAGATGTACAAACTCTTAAGCAAAAAAGTTAAAACAAAAAAAATATAGTAAGAAGCATAAAAAAAGACATACATCTCCAATTTTAACATATGAACCAAAATCAGCTAATTTGATGTGTCCCATTGAACTGATAAGAATGTTATCAGGTTTAACATCTCTATGAATATATCCCATTGAATGAAGGGCATCAAGAGCAAGAATAAGTTCTGCAACATAAAATCGTGCCCATTCTTCACCAATTTCGTAATTTGCCATTAAATTAGCAACATCCCCGCCAGGCATATCCATTACCATATACAAATGTGTCTAAAAACAATTGATTACTTTACATTTGTCTAAAAAAGAAGCATTACCTTATCTTGAAATGCATAATGTAACCGAACAATCCATTTTGATTTTGAATATGCCATTATATCACGTTCTTCCCAAAAGAATGCAGTATCAGCTCGAAGCAACATTTCATTTTTATTCAATAATTTTAAAGCATAGACTTTTCTTGAATCTTTTTGTCGAACAAGTCGAACTTCACCAAATGCTCCACGACCAATAACTTTTATTGCATCAAAATCTGAACATTTTAAACGATGATTTTCTAGATGAGTTATTGTTGATTGATTTCTTTGAAGAAATGAATCAATATTTTGGGTTCTTTTTAGTACAGGACTATTACAGTCATTATACAAAGCAATTACAGCATCCTAAAAAATGTTTAAAGCTAATGTTAGTAAAATTAAGAAAGAAAACAATTATCCATCAATATTTAATGAAGTTTTATGATCCAATAACTGATTTGCTATATCTTTTGGACTTGGCATAGCAAATCTAAAAATGAGAAAGTACAGTAAATTTTGACTTTAAAAAATGGAACAGAAAAAAGTATGAAAGCAAACGAAGGCGCTTTTTAGCAGTATTCTTGTGATTCCAGCTCCGGAATCACCGGAATCTAAGCCGCAGTTAGAGTAAATAAAAAACAAAAAGCACAATACTGCTTTTTGCTTAAAAAGAGTTTAAAAAATCTCGTCAAAAACAAATTGGCTTCATTTGTTAATATCAAATTCAACCAAAGCAATGAGGTAAATTTTATTAATGAAAAACAATTAAACAAAATGCAAAAATTGGACATAAAAAAGATAGAATTTTAAACACGAAAATTTTGTGTTCAATTTTTTTGCTGACAAATTTTTCAAATTTCCCCCGCTGCTTGGATTCCGTGACGAAAAAAAGCAAAAACGGCGCCATTCAAAATCATGCGTTTTCTTTTTTCGATCAACGGCATTCAATATTTTTTTTCCGTCATCGATAGCAACCCTATCTTTTTGCTCTGCTATTTCTTTTTCTTACCTATTACTGGATTGCTTTTTTTCGAATCCCAGAATTTTTTATCCTTTTTTATTTGATTCTTCAAAGCGTTATCCTATCTAATCTCTTTTCTTTTTTAGGTGATTATTGATCGTGTCTTCCCATAATATTACCATCAGTGAATTAGAAGCTGTTAAAAAGAAAGTAATGGAAAATCCTGGTATTGAAACTGTTGCGTAAGTTTTTTTTCTTTAAGATTGGCGAAATGGGTATATGATATCATGCATTAATATTATTTACTTTTTAGACAAAATATTTGTCAAACAATTGAAACGTTGATCACCAAAGAAGAAAAAGTGGTACTTGAAATTTTCGGAATTGGAAAGCTGAATGATGAAGATTGTATGTACCAGCTTCAATTGGCAATTGGTCTTCTTAAACGTTTAAAACAAAAGCATGGTGATATTGTTATTACTTCTGGAGAACCTTTACATGTTGAAGCAGAAAAAAATTTTCTTCAAAAAAGTGGAATTCAAAGTAGAAAAATTGGTTTTAGTAATGAAGATTTTATTAATTCTGCAACAGGTGCTGATTCAATAGCTATATGTTATATGATACATTGTAGTCCTGATATTCATGAAGCTTTTATTGCTGCAAATAAAAATAATCTTAATCAAATTATTTTTGTTGGAAATAAACCTGAAGATATTCTTATTGAAGGAAAACGTGTTAAATTATTAAAAGATCCTGAAATGATTCAAAAAGTGATTGCAACAGCAGATTTAAAATCATTTGATGTTAAACCACTCCTTCCAAAGTTTCCAATCAATTTTACATGGATTTACAGATTCAAAATCTAAAAAATTACTGATGGTATTTGTTTTGCTTTTATTCTTTCCCTTATCTTCAATGTTTGGTTCTTTGTTGTTATTTGATTTTCGTTTTAATAAAAAAGTATATAAAATTTGTTGTTTTGAACTTCTTTTCAACCTGCAGTAGTTACAGCATAAAAATGTTTTTCTTCTTCATGTTTCTTAAGTTCCAATTTGAATGTTGCTTGTATTCCTGTGACGAAAAAAAGCAAAAACGGCGCCATTCAAAATCACGCTCCATTCTTTTTTCGAGGAACGGCATTCTTTATCTTGTTTTCGGTCTTCGATGGCAACTCTCTCTTTTTGCTCTGCTGTTTCTTTTTCTTACCCGTTTTGGATAGTTTTTTTAAATTTTTTTTATATCCGGTTTTTTTGATTCTTCAAACTTCATCCTATCTAATCGATTAGATTAATCTCCTTTCCTTTTTTTAAGATTATCAATCATGATTATAGTTATGTTTTTTATTTTTCTGCTGTTTTTTTCGTTGTGGAATATTCGTTTCCAAATTTTGCTCTTTAAAAATGTGTGAAAGGAACTTTGAAAGAAAAACAAAATAGAAGTGTTTCAAGTGATTGCTTGTTTGGTTTTTATGACAAAAGTAAAAGCGCTTTGCTAGGTTTTAAAAAGCTTTTTTTAAACTGTCTTTGCTTTTTTAAATTTTTATGCGAGTTTTAAACGTGAGTTTTGTTCACCCTAGTTTTTGCATCTACAGTAACCCATTAGATCAAATTATAACTAGGATTTTTACATGTTTTACAATTAATTTCTGCCATTTCGATTTACAATTCCCACAACTTTAGATTAGTAACTGCTTCAGCGGATGTGCAGAAATACTTTTATCACAGAATTTGAGTAACGTATTAGGTCATATATTTCGTACCTTTAGCAGAAAAGGGACTCAACACATTCTTAAAAGTTTCTATCTTTTCTTTCTATTCCATTGATTTACAGTAACCATTCTTCTTTTTGTTTTAAACATTAAACCAAGTGCTCTTATTTCTTTTATTTTTTTGTATGAAACAATAAAAATTTTACTACAGTATATTAAAAAAATCAAAAAAAAAGGTTTTTAAAATCATAAAACAAAAAAATTAAAATCATATGATACTTTTTAAGCTAAAAAATATCCAAGTTTTTTGTCTTCCCATCCATATATAATTTCTTTCAATTGAGGTAACAGTTCAGATCTAAGATTATCAGAATCGAAAAAAAGGTAAACTTCAGCATTTTCATCGAGATTTTTCTAAAAATGCAGAAAGTAAGATATTTAAAAGCAAAAATTTGACAAACATGGAAAAAATTACAAAGATTAATTGGATCAAATTTGGTTTTTATGAAACCTAATTGTAATTTATTTATTTTATTTGAAAAATTGTATTTTGAAAGGTTATTAAAAGATTCCAGTGTAAAATGAGGGTAAGACATTCTAAAAATATATTTTATTTTGTTTCAAAAAATTTAAATATCTTACGTGAAAGATTTTATATTTGGAAGTAAACCCATAATTTCTTCGATTGGAATTGGTTGTCCGTTTTCATTTCTAACAAATGTTGATAATGCGATTTTAGTTAAATTTGGAGAATTAC
>CABFKP010001705.1:0-12014 GCA_901779475.1 Panagrolaimus davidi
AGTGTCTTTGTTTATCAGTTTTGGAATTTGATCGGATCTTTGAAAACAGCAACATGTGTCCATCGGTCAAAAAATGAGAGGAACGTTCATTTGAATTTGTTTTCGCTTTTTCATTGCAAAACTTGCAATTTGTCAATTTTTACACCTTTTTCAAGCTTTACTTGAGTTTTAGGTAGATTTTGTTTTCGAGACAGCTGTCCCCATTATTTAACTGACCACTTTCAAGCATTTTTTAAATTCCATCTTTTTTCGGCTTTTTGCGTTTATCATGGCCCCGTTTAGAAATAGCTTGAATGACTTTGTTAAATCCACTTCTTTTTCTTCTCATTTTCCATGCCTAAAAAGAAAAACAAAATAATGAAGAAAAAAAGTGAAAAGAAATAGTTCCCCCCGAAAGTGGTCAGTACAAGTTCCCCCCTTTCTTTTATTTAATGTGCCGAAATTCGTTTTTCCTTTTTTCTTTGGACGTTTTTGTGCTGTTAGCCTTTTTTGAAAGTAAACAAAATTTTTATGTTTGAGCATGTTAGTTTCGATTGCATTACTTTTTCCTGTTCTTCGCTCCCATGTTTTTTTTCTGTGAAAATTGAAAACTTTTTTTCTTAGAATTTTTTTGGAGATATTTACAAAGCTGACTGACTTTGTAAATATTTTCAAAAACTCTAAACAAATGTTACTTTGTTTTTGTTTTAGTATCACGTGAAAAAAATTAGATATAAGTTTTTTTCTGCATATTTTGGGCTCTTGATAAATTTACACATTTACATGTTCTTTTCTAATCTTAATAATTTTTTCAGAGCCAAGCCCCAGCACTTCCTCAAAACCTACACATTTGATTCATCGTCCATCACCTGTGAACGGCACCACAGGTGTAACTTCGAATGGAATAATCCCTGAATTAAAATCTCGAGTTCGACATAAAACAACAACTGTAGCCATGAATAGTGATGATGATGGAAGAGGAAGCAGTTGCTCGGATCGAGTTGCAGATAATGAAGTTAGTGAGACTTTAAAATCTTCTGAAAGTGGTGGTGGTGAAAGAATACCCCGAAGCAAAGGGATTTTAGTTCCAACAAAATGGCAAGTATTATATTTTGTTGCACATACAAAGGCTCTAATTATTAAAAGAACTGGTTGTGAATTGCAAGTAAGTTTAAATGTGAAAAATTAGCATAAATTTCTGATAATTAATATTTAAGGTCACAGATGCTGCAAGCTTTCCATTATTTGATATCTTCCAAAAATCACATTGCTTCAGATCCACTTGGATTCTGGAATCTTATAGCCGACAAGTTTTGGTTATCTCTGATGTTTCAAAAACATTCGCGACAAGACGAAATGAACCCCAAAGATTTACAGTAATTAATGCAGAAAATGAAACAATGGGATTCTTTGTTACTGGTAAAAGATTTGATATATCCAGTCATTCCATGATCTAAAAATGAATTTTTAGGTGACCCATTTGTTATTCAAAACTCTGAAAGGGCAACCGTCGCTCATTACAATTCCTTCAACTCCCCAGAATCACGACTTCGAAATTGGCATTGCGTTATCGATGGAACAGGACAAGAAATTTGCATGCTTGAACATCGTAAACGTGATATTTATGTTGTTAAATTTTCTGGACAACTTGGATTTTCTTTAAAGTTAATGGTTTTAGCAGCTGCCGTACAAATTGCTGCAACACCAAATATGCAAACAAAACCTTGCTGTACACTTATGTAATAATAACAATAATCATATTTATGTTAAAAAATATATATTTAAAATTGCATTTATTTTTTATATTTACTAAAAAAACATGTTATTTTTATTCATTATTTTTATATTAGCTCGTAACCGGTGAAATAAAAAAAGTAAAACTCATTAAAGCTTTTCTGGCATCAATATTTCCTAGATTCCAGTTTCAGTTTCTGTTTACGTTTTGTACCATTGTAGTGAAGGAAATTATACCTTTGAAACTATTTATTGAACAGAATTTTTTAAAGTTTCCATTACTTTTAATAATGCCCTTTTTTCTCCTTAGATCTTTACGATAAAGGCAATAAAAAAATTAGAAATTAAAAAAATGCACAACAACAGTCTTTTCACCATTTTTTGCAGCAATATTCCAGAATAATGATATACTTGAAACATCTTTGGTGAAATGAATTTTTTGTTCGAGTTTGTAAGTTGAATATCATTCAAATCCGTTTTAGGATTATAGCTTTCATGATTGATAACTTTTTCAAGAGTATAATTTCTACCAACAATTTTGACTAAATTTGTCGTCGGAAACTCTGATAACATTTTATTCTGTTTTGTTTTATCGTTAACGGCAGAATTTAATTCTTCTTCAAGCTTTTGTAGAACGTAACGATAGCTTTCATCAAGCTTTTCGCAGCAATCTGATGAAAACATTGCTTAGAAATACAATAGAAACATTGCAACAAAAAACGAGTACACTCTCAGTTGACGAGAACAAATCTTGTACTTTGATTCTTTTTGCGGACTCAGATACTGCAGCTGGCTCTGAAAAACCTCAATCAACTGAAAAGAAAGCAAATGAGAGGTCAAACGGACAGTCGGTTGCTGAGTTTTTTGGTTTGTCTATAAAAATGAATGCCTTTTAAAGGAACAGGCGTTGGGCAACAAAAAAAATTATTGATTCTTCTTGGACTTGTTGCTGCCAAGGAATTTCTTTTAATAGAACAACAGGTACACGAGCCTCGGGAAAGCGAACAAAATATTAGTTCTTCCTGGATTTTTTGCTGATCACTGTTTGTTTGGACTTGAAAAAATGTCCTGCATTTTCTGTGATTCTTACTATCATGTAACAGAAAATTGCGATGAATATGTTTCTATCGGATCCCGAAAAGATTCTGCTAATGAAAAAGATCTCTGTAAAATTTGTTTGTCAGAAAGTTGCTACTATAACGATTTAGACACCAAACATCCTATTTCCTCTTTAACAAACTGCTATATTTGTGGTTATCAAAGACATCATCGTGCATTTTGTCCTGTTGGTTATTTCGATTTAAACGAATTCGGTGAAGGGATATCACTAACTTCAAAAAATTGGATTCCAAACATTGACCCAAGCTTGTTTGAACGATTTTTGGCAACTTTCGATGCAT
This sequence comes from Panagrolaimus davidi, assembly GCA_901779475.1. Classification (NCBI taxonomy): domain Eukaryota; kingdom Metazoa; phylum Nematoda; class Chromadorea; order Rhabditida; family Panagrolaimidae; genus Panagrolaimus; species Panagrolaimus davidi. The sequence continues at coordinate 3,114 of CABFKP010001705.1, forward strand.
TAGAAAGTTTATTATTGGCAATTCAATCCCCTGAAACTTTTAAAGAACGTTTTCTTAAACCAGTGGAATTTGTTAAAACATTAAATTCACCTGATAAATGTGATGCAATTTTTGTTTGCAAAACATTATATTTTTGTATGGATGTCGAAAAGGGCCAAAAAGCACTTAACAAAATTGTCTGTAATATTTGTTCAATTTTATCTGAAAGAATTATATGTGATGGACGAATTTGTGAAGATATTTTTTTGCTTCTTTCACACAGAACTAAATTTCTCCAATTATCAAACGATCGTTCGCTGCCGATCATAGCTTTTAAAGAAATCTTTGACAGAGCTCCAAATCTTGAAGAATTGGTTTCCAATGCTAACAATGATACCCTTTGGTTATACGATTATAACGGCAAACAGAAAATTGGAAAGAATTTGAAAAGATTAAAGGTAACTGTAGACCGAAATTTCACAAATTACCAAAATATTGTGTCTTTTATGGTAAGATTTGTTTTAGTCATTTTAGCTTTTGTTTGAAATAATTACTCTGATGTAAATAAATTTACAGCTCGCGTCAGATGTTAAAATTGAGATTTTCGTTCACGGCACCGGTCCCTTTTGTTATGACGCTTTTGTGGAAAGCCTTGGACAACATTTTGACACAGCAACAGAGTCAGATAAATATACTGTAACGATGTATCAAAAAATTGGAGAAGAAAATTTTCACGCTGGTTTATTTGCTTTTAAAAATTTATTTGATTAATACATGGTGATCAAAAAAAAAGTGGACTCGACCTGTTAAACAAAGGGAAATGGTCCCAGAAACCTAATGTTGGGTGGATAATTTTGTGTATTAATTTTCTTGTGTTTTGAATTTTAATGCACATTTTTAATAAATTTTTTGCAGATGTGTATTTTATACTAGAAAATACTTTTATAATAACATTTACTAAAATAATCAGCTATTAATAATAATGATAAACTTTGATGAAGCTTTAGGTTTTTTTTTTATCTTGTTTCTTTGTAAAATTTGTGTTTTTAATGGTAATTGAGCAACAGAAGTTAACCTTCTTTTTTGTCCTCAAACTTTTGAAGAATACAGTAATCGCAATTTTATTAAAGTAGGCGGACTTTTTGATCCATTCTTAAGATAAGAAGGATTTCAAAATATTTCTTTTTTTTTCCAACCCTTCGATATTCGTGATCAGGTAAACTCTATTTATAATTTTTCTGAAAAAAATTTTAATGAATTATTTTTAAAAACAAATGCAATTTCGGGATATAGTCAAGATGATTATCATCTCATCGCAACACAATTACATTTTTAGCAAATCTTGTGTTCATTATCTGCTCTCGCATTATAAAACACCGACCAAGTGTTTTCAACAATTGTTCAGCATCAGTAAAAGTTAAACTTTTTTTCCAATCAAGATTTGATACACGCAAGAGTTTGATAATATGAATTGTAATTTAAATCTGTTAAATTTGTTTATTCAGCATTGTATTTTAATAAATATTAAAAATTCAAAAGAAAAGGAAAAGCATTTGCAACTTGAAAAAATGAACGAATGTGCTTTTACAATATTTGATTGATCGTGGAAAAAGATAAAAAAATGTTGTAAAATAAAAAGGAAAGCATTTTCTTTATTACACGTATTTATTTTATTAGTTTTTCAAAGTTTAATTTATTTTCTTGATCTCAAAATTTATTTTTCACAATCTCAGTTTTTTAATAAAATTTTAATATATTTTAAACACTTTTTGAAATACAATCAATATTTGAATCAGAAGAAACAAAAATACTTTTATTGATCAACTTTTAAATGCTTTACAAAAAATGATAAAAGAGAAAAAAAATAAATTTTTTTGAGATTTCCTGCTTCTGCAGAAAAAGGATGAGAAAAAAAAATTCAAAGAAAGTGAAAATTCTTGAATAAACGTGTAAATTTTTGACCCCTCTGTCAGAGGGCCTCTGAAAATGAAAGGAAAAAAAAGTGATCGTGAAAAAAATTGAACATTTTTTCATTTGAAAAAATATAGTTTGTGTTAAGCAGCTGGGGGAGAAGAGGGATTTTATCCTTCTCCCTCACTTTTTTCGATGTAAAAACAAAAGAACATTTTTGCATAATTTGTATTTGCTTTTATTTTTATTTTAAACTTTGAAATAAATGGTGAAAAAAAAAGAGAATTCATTATAGCTTTTTTCAGACCAAATAACTTTAGCGTCAATAGCGCAGTTGGTAACGCAAAGGAACTGCGTGCGAAATGTTAAAGGTTCGAAGGCGGTGAGGACAAAATAGCTCCAATGCTGATTGTATGTGATATTTGATTAGTCTTTCTGAGGCCTTTTTTTGGTTTATTAAATTGCGACAAAATTTGCATATCGGTTTTTAAAAGGTTTTTCTCAACAAAAGATGAAAAAAATTGCATTTTTTCTTGCATTGTTTTTATGTTGACAAAAAATGTGTTATTTTTTAAAACATCGTTTTTACTCCGTTTTTCTTTCTTTTATATTTTCCCTTTCAATGTAGTCATTAACAACTTTTTTCCTGTTCCTGTTCTTGTTCTTTTTTTTCTGTTTTGTATGTATATTAATCTGTTTGTCGTTTTCTTGTTTAAAACTATCTCCGTTTCTTTGCTTTTTTTTACAGTTCTGTTTTTCTGTTTTTACTTTTCTTTTTTGACGTTAATGTTTTTTCTTTTTTTTTCAAAAACTCTTCAATCTTGATTTGACAAAGATAAAACTAAATGCACAATTTCTTTTTTTAACCAAATTAAATAACGTCAGAATTTTTTATTTTTTTAGTCATCAACATCAGGTTTTTATATTGTTATGATTGAGCATACATAATTATATATCAAAGCAGAATCATTGCATTGAATAATATTTTTAAAAAGAAAATTGAGGGAAAAGAAAAGCATCAATATTTATGTCCTTACACAGAGGGTTAAAAGGTGAAAAAAAATTACGCTACAATTAAAATATAAATTGTAATGTTACAAATAAAAAGATACAAAACACTAAACAAACAATGAAATGTACAATAATATATCTGCCACTTTTATTAAAAGCTCTGGAATTCCATTTGTGACTACGATTTGGGTTGATATCCAATAATTGCTGCAAAATTGCAAAATATTTCCATACTCAAATTTGTGTTACATGGCAGAAATTTCTAGTTTTGTTTGACCACCTTAGACATGCTTGACCCCATAAATAATGTTGAATGTTAAATAACCATAATTTGTTATATAAATTCAAAATCGCACTTAAAATTTCTGAAAACTTTTACTTTAAATTTATTAGAACTTGTGGACAATAAATATTTGTTAAGCCACTACATCCTGGAAAAAAAGTTGCGCAATTGTCCTCAATTCTTTTGCTTTTTTTTTGCTTACTTTTTTTACGAGAAATACAATTTCAACTCATTTTTCCCGTCTCAATCAATCGATTTTTTTTGACAACAAAAGAGGAGAACATTCAAGAATAAAACTTGATTTTTATTTTAGATTTTTTTATTTACAAAAAGAGATATTAACGCTTGTTAAAAAATATTTTTGTACGCCCTTTTTTCTCTCTTGATGATCAGATTTTATTTTAAAATCAATTAAAATCATTACCAAAAAACTTGTATTTTAAGTACTAATTTTTTCAAGACATTATCATTTGATAGCAATGGTGAAGAAGTTTTATTACGTAATTTGAAAAATTGGTGATTTTATTTTTTTTTTGCAAAAATTTTTTTGAATTTGAAAAAACGTTTTTTGTGTGTTATGCAACACCATCTATGTTATTTAATTTTAAAAAAAGGGATAGTGTTTGTGGTCATTGAGTGGATATTGTAATTAACTTTTAGAACCTCCTGCATATTTATCTCTTGCTAAAGGACCGTCACTACCATAATATATGTGTCTTACATTTGTAACAAGGAAATAAAAACCACAGATATTCCTTGTTATTAGTTTGTAATTTCTTGAATTCTCAGAAAACTATTTTTATACAAACTTAATGGGATCTTATTTCATTTTAGTTTTTTAAATACAAACATGTTTTACTTGTTTATACCTTTTGTCTATGCTAGATTGTAATCTGATACTTTATGATGTTTTTTGGGGTGTCGCAGTTTTTGATGTCACTTACAAAAATTAAAGAAAAAAGTTTAAAACTTTTACAGTTTTTCATGCTAAAATTTTGCATAAAAAATATGCTTTTTTCTCTTTTATTACAGTATCTCTATTATTTAATGTCGTATAAACATTATTAAGTTCGCGATTATTATTGTCTTAAACCATAAACGTCACTTTTTGCAAAAAATGAAAATGAAATTAATATTTGTAACGAAAATACAAATGTTTCAAAAGAATTTTCTATTATTCGACATGGTTAAACCGTGTGTTTTTTATAGTTCTTTCAACTACAATATTATTAGTGCAAATTTTGAAAACAAAAAAAAATGAACAAAAGCCTTAGTAATTCTTTGAAAATCTGGTAAAAATGGTTACTGTATTTCTTCAACAAAAAAAATAACCTCAATAAAGTTTTTTTTTTTCAGCAGAGTTATAGTTAAACGATGACGATGAAATGATCAAAACATATTGTTTTGTCTTTGTTTTTAATTTTGAAAAAAACTATTATCAAACTTTTTCTTCTTTTTTTGCGTAGATAAGTTTTTATAAAAAATCAAATGATTCAAAAATGTAAAAAAATTTAATTTTCAAAATTGTGACAAAAAATGAGCACAAATTTTTATTGCAATTTTATCGTTTTTAATAAAACTAAATTTCATTTTCATTTCATTTTTGTGTGTATCGATTACTGTAACCTTTTGTCATTTTTTGCATCCATAAATTTATTTTTTGTCTTTTTAGAAATCTAAAAAACGTAAGATGACGTAACTTTTTTTTCCATGTGTTCGGGTTTATAGTTTTATTAAGGTCACATTAAAATCGAATATTTTCCCTAATTTTTTGTTGTAAAAACTGATGCAAACAATTAATCCCTTTAAAAATTCAACTTCAAAAAAAGAAACTTTTAAAAAATGAAAATTTTATCAAAAAATATATGCGCATATTTTATGTAAAATAAATGTCCAGTTTTTTTACTTTAATATTTACATTTTTAAAAAGGCTTTCAAATGTTGCTTCTTTTTTCACCTGATTTTTGTTATTAAAAAAATGAGACATTTATTGATTTTTTCCCCATCTATAACCTTACTGAAAAAAAAAAACTTCATTGAGGCTATTATTTTTTGTTGAAGAAATACAGTAACCATTTTTACCAGATTTTCATAGAATTACTAAGGCTTTTGTTCATTTTTTTGTTTTCAAAATTTGCACTAATGAAATTGTAACTCAAAGATATTTTCAAAAAACTACAAAAAACACACGGTTTAACCTTGTCGAATAATAATGAATTTCCAAAGTATACAAAAATGTTGACTTATTTCATTTCGCAGGCAATATGAACACATCCAAATATCCGTGATTTTTGATAAATAGAAATAAGTAAAAGTTATTTCAATGTTTTTCAATATATTTTCATGCAATATACAGAAATAACAGATTAAAGGCGCTTAAAACCTTATTTTTAAGTATTCATTTTCTTAAATTTTCCAAATTCATTGAAATACAGTAATACAAAAAAGTCAACTAATTTCACAGTATATATCTAATCTGATTTTAACTTTTGATTTTTAACTTTTTGTAAAAAGCCAAAAATTTAAATTCAAGCAAATTATTCATGAGCTAAAATACAGTATCAAAGTGAGATAAGTAAAATTTTTTTCAGAGTTTTTTAAATATTTTTTCATGCAATACAACAAATTTTTACTCATAGCTTTGTAGTATCACATTTTCACCGTTATTCTAAAGAATGCATTCTTTAAAATTTTCAAGGTTCAAAAAATATTGTAGTTTCAGTTTCAACACACTGCCCTACATTTCACCTTTGTGTCTTTGCAAAATCAAAATAATCTGTAAGTTTCTGCACTGACGCATTTCAGAAGCAAAAGATTTATATTAAAAACAAAAACAGATTAAAGATTTTGGAGTTTTATCATTGATGTTTCGTATCAAAAATAATGTATATAAAGGTTTCAATTTTTTTCATGTAAGCATACATTGAGAATACGGTAGTTGAGGTTTTTGATATTTTTGTTAAACTATATTTTACCACGTAAAATAACGTGAATTAAGAGAAACATGTGTTAAAAATTTTTTGCAACTTCGTAAACTAGAAATGAATTATGTGTAAATAACGTTGAACTTTTTGAGATGATTCTGAATTGTAAATTCTTTCTGATACCTTATGAAACGAAAAAGTTTTTAAGGTATATTTTCAAGTTTCTTCAAATATTGGGAAATTTATAATTTTTATTACATAATATCATTTCTGAACGAAATTTTTTTTGGCTTCCGTATTTTATTTAGAACTCAAATATCAGATTCTATAAAAATGTCGAAATTTCCCTTTGCTTTTTAATTATACAGGAAATTTAAATATGTTAGTCACAGGCTTTTAATTTACAATTTGAAAATCTGGAAACCGTTTTTTTTTCTAAAAAATGAATTTATTTGAAGAAGTTTCTTTCAATGACATTTGTTACAGAGAACCAATTTTAAGCCCAAAAAGATACTGTACTTTTATTAAAACATAATTTAGTTTTCTGTTGTTTTTCGTATTAATACAAAAACATGCTGAATAATAGTGTTTTGAAGGAAGTAATTAAATTTACAAGAAAAATTGTATAAATTCTTAGAACTAAAAAAATGTTGTTTGTTTTTTCTTTGAAATGCGAAACAAATGTTTTTTCCTTTTCTATTTCGTTTCCCAAAAACAAAAAACTTTGAAAAAATGAATCCCAAAACTTGAAGGTTTAAGCTCTTAATCTTTTTTAATTTATTTTGTATAATTAGTAATAATTATCCTCAAAACATTTATCATAACAAAACTTGTTTATTCATTAGTTAATGGTTATAGTACAGTATTTTTTGTAAAAAAAATGTTTTTTAAAATATTCTTATCCGGATTCATATCAAAATGGTTGAGTTTTTTAAAAAATGAGTTGTAGAAACTTTCTAGAATTCTATAAATTTTTTTGAGAAATGTCTTTTTTCTTTAGCAATGCTGAGCGTTTTCCGATTCCTCCAAGGGTTTGTATACCTAAGGATAATCGGAATTTAATAAAATTGAATTTGTAAAACAATGAAAGTGTTGCCTTTGAATATTTAATTCAATAAGTTCAAAGGCAACAAGATGATGGTTTTGCTGAGGGATATTAAGAAATAGATCTCTTTCAAATATTGTTCCTTAATAAAGTAACCCCCTCCCCCTGCTTTTGTTTTTTCCATATTTTTTTTTGCGGTGATCATTGATTGTTAAATTCATATGAAAAAAGTAACGCCACTAATATTACTGTTTATCAACAAGAAAAATGTTCGGTAAACGTTTTTTTTATGTCATTGAAAAAGAATCAAAAAATGCACGTTTCAACATAGTATTTTTAACCCCGCTTTCCATTGATGTTCTTATAACTGATAACATCTGTGATTATTCTTTTTTTGTTCAAAAAACCAAATCAAAGTTGTTTATTGTTTTTTTTTTCTTTTTTGCAAAAAAGGTTTTCCCAATTTTTTTCATTAAATTTTTGACTTTTTGTTGCACCGGATTTCTGAGAGATTGTTTTTTTGGAAATAGATTTTCCACCTTCAACAAGTCCCCTTTTTTCCAACAATTAGCATTTTTGAATGAAATAATTATTTTTGAGGGTTTTTACCATTGACCTTTTTGTTGATTTACAGGTGTATCCAAAATAGCAGATGAAAGTAAAGAAAAATTTTCTTCTTTAATTAAGGCTTGACTTCTTTTTTGCACATTTTCTTTTGTAGCTAATTTCAGAATATTCTTAAAAAACTACATTTTTGTTACCGTAGGATTTTTGTTTTGTTTGGAGTGTACTTTTTTAGAGCAGATGCAATTTTTTAGGGTACAACTGCTTTTTAATTTTTGCAAATCTTTTGTGAAACGTTTTGGGATTTTGTAACAATTTTGTGTAAAAAAATGTATATACAAAAAGCAGAATTGTTGCTGGATTTTATTAGTTCAAATTTTGTAATAAATAAAATCACATTACACAAGAGACATACTGTTAATATTATTACTGTTAATGTTAATATAATAAGTTAATATTGGAATACTTTAATGCGGTTCATCAAAATTTTATTTCAGTGGCATCTATTATAATTTTTTTAAACTACAGTATATCCCACCACGAACACATATTTCGTATTTATTTCATACAATTTTACCCTTTTGCGGAGTAAATTTTTCTTTTGGGAATACAAATATGCAAATATAATTACTTTTTGAGAAATGTAAATATTAAATAACATACAAGTTTTTTTCTGTTTTTCAATTTACCACTCTTTTTCCTGCCTACAACTTCCTGTTTCCGTTTTTGGCAAATTTTTGCAGCTGAAAAACAGTTTTTTTTGTGCGAATTTTCTTTAAAACACAATAATTACCATATACCAAAAATAGTCTTTTTTTCCATTCATATATTTTAAAACAAAGAACATCATTTAGGTGGTTACTGTAATATTAAAAGTCTCAAAAATAGATTCTAGAAAAATTTTTTCGTGCTTATTCTAAAGACATTTAACACAAAACAAAAAACAAGGATATAATTTTTTTATCAAAAGATTACTTTCTATTTTTTCAAAGTTTAATGTAATAATAACATTGTTGCTTTTTTTTTAAATATTTTATTTTCATTTTCCCTCCACCGTAATCTTGTTTTTAATTTAATAGATGAAAAATTTGATACTACATTTGTGAAAAAAAAATTGTTATGTTTTTTTGTATTTGGTAATTTTGCGTGTGTTTTTAATTTATTTTTATTTTTTCTTTTTTGTT
>CABFKP010001716.1:0-12008 GCA_901779475.1 Panagrolaimus davidi
TTTTTTTATCATAAAAAGATGCATTTTCGTTTCAAGACTCTCAGTTTGCCTGAAAATCACGAAATTCCAAGATTACGAAACTGTATCAAAACATCCGCCTCCTTTAAGAACTAGTAAAACATTACAAGTTTTTAAAACATTTATTAAGACTTACTTTGGATGTTAGTTCGGCTTTCAAGAAATCTTGGCATCGCTGGAGTTAAAAACGCATCCCCGTTTTTGATTCCAACATTATAAATTTGTTTAACTAAACCTGTATTTCCATATTCTTTGTATTTTGTAACTAATTTGTTTAAAAAACTATCAAGTTTTGCCACCGTTTTATTCACTGAAAACTCATTAAAGTTATCAACATCTTCAAAGTAGCATTCGTCATCGTTTTCATTCTCTGTGTTGTTGATTTCTTCTGTACCCCCCAGAGCTTTCAGAACTGCAAATCGGAATGCCTTTTTTCCTCTAACTGGACGATTGTGTCCTTCTCTTAAATCATTTTATATTTTTTTCAAAATTTTTTATTTACAAACTTGTTGATGTTTAGATATTCTGACATTACATGAATCATATCATCATCCTTACTTTGTTCAACAGGTAATTCGTAATAAACAAAAATATCGTAATTCTCTTCTAATCTATGCGCACAAACACGGTAACAGTCATTTCTCGAAATGCCTGATTCGTAAACAACTTTTTTGTCATATTCTGCAAATCCACTTTTTTCTTCTAAAATATAAACATCTTCATGTTTTTTAAATTCTATTTCATAATCCCTTGTTTCAAAATGAATGAGCTGAGCTAAGGAAATTAAGGTGTTCACATTGGTAATTATTGAATTTTCATAAATGTAATGCCAGAAATACTTAAGTTCTTTCTCATATTCCACCAGTTTCACGCATCTATAAAATTAAATTAAAACGCAAATCATCGATTTTTATCAAAATCCATAAAAATTTTTTGGTATAATTATTAACAAAATGTTTTCATTTTGATATAAAGGAGATGTTTTGTTTTGTCGAAGATGTAGAAAGACAGCTTTTTTAGATTTTAGTAGCATGTCTATATGACTCAAACTTATGTTCTTGGTCGCTGTTTTTACTCAAAGAAACGTTTCCATAATCAAACTTACTTTGAAGATTCCTTTACGGAAACGCTTACATTTAAAATTAAGTCGTTAGAAATTGTACTGTCAAATGTAAAATATTCTTTTCTGTTTTCATCAAATCCATTAAAGTTGTATAGATGCCACTGAAAATCGTTTTTGCTATCAATAATGTTCCATGAAGATTCTAGTTCTTTTATGGTATTTTTAAGAATCGAGACATCCAATGTTGCTTCCTTGAATTCCATAAATTTTTGTTTAATAATTTCTGCCCTTTTCATTTCACATTGGGGTATTGTAAAAACATACGCTTTTGTTCTGGCGAGTACAGTGGGCAAAAAAATGTTTTCCAGCTCTGTAATTTCATCTTCATCAAAGTTATATTTGTTGAAGCAAGACAAAGCTTTATAACATTCTTCCAACTTTCCGGATGTAATAGCATCAAAAAAGCTATCTTTGTTGTATACTTTTACAGCATTTGAAGCAGACGCTTTTACCGTTTGACTTTCTTTAGGAGTTTTTTCTGTTTCATCTTTTGCCCATTCAACTTCGGTAGTATATCCCATACTTTCAAGAGCTTCTGTAGTTTCGTAAACACTTGGTTTTTCATCAAATGTAACCGAAAAAATTTCATTTTGGTCTACTGTAAAAATTAAAAAAATTGGGGAATATTCTGGCAGTTCAAAAGGTGTATCATCATCCAAGAACTCAGAAGCCTAAAAATAGTAATATATCTTTCTTAATTTTTGTTTTTTCTATAATTATAATACAACGTACAACTTTTAACGTGTCATTTTTTGAATTTTCAATGATTGTTTTTGTATAAAATATTGGTAATTGTTGTTTTTCTTCAAAAGATGTAATAACACTGTTTCCTATTTTTATGGTAAATCTTTGAGATAAAAAACATGTTGCTTCAGGATGAGCCAATTCTGAATCTCCAGCGGTAATTCGAGCTTTTAAAAGACATCCTTTAGAATACGAAATAATCGTATATTCATAACAGAAAAACTGACATTCTGATAACTTTCTCAAATTTGATTCATCGATTTTTGTATCACAAAGCACAACATCTGGTCCTTTATTTAATTGTAATTCATCCACAATTTTTTGTAATTCATTCAATTTTGATGGATTTGCGTACCACTTTCCACAAAATTTTGCTTTTTGATTATTTATTTTCCATACAAAAAAATTGTTAGAATCCCGTATCCAAATAACATTTCCATTTAAAGGTTTGTAATTTATTTGTGACACTGCATTCAAAAAAACTGCAGTCTCCCAATTAATAATTTCAACGTTTTTAAATCCGCTTTTTAAACCGCATTCAATAAATTTTTTCCTAATTTCATTACCATAATAATTATCATAAAAACAAATACATGCATATCCAAGTTTTCCATTAATTTTCGATTTTATTTCTTCGAACATTGAAGGGACTTTTTTGATTTCATAAAAAAAAACTAAAAATTATAAAAAACATAAATAAAAGATAATATCAGAAAAAAATTACCTTTATATATTTTAATGTCAACATTTATTTTTTCAAATTCGTTGCAATACGATACATGTCCAAAAAAGGGGTCTATTCCTACATGAAATACCATGACTATGAATTTGTGAACCGATAAATATTATTAAATAAATCTAGCAATGTGCAGGGTTTTTTCAAAGTTCGCTAAATGTTATAAGTTTGGTATTAGATGCGCAGTAAAAATATTGATGGAAAGAAAAAAAGAAATGAGTAAAAAAAAGTAATATTACTGCTTAATATTACTGTTAAAAAATAGAAAAAGAAAATTTTTTTCAGCCGGGGAACACATTTTCTTTANTTTTCTTTATACAAATTTTCGTGTCGCGTTCGCAAACAACACTTTTTTTGCAGCAAAAAAAATTTTGTTTTTCACGGGTAAAAAAAGCAAAAATATTTTTTATCTCCGATTGAGTTGATTTTTGGTACATATATGCTTTCGACTATGGAGAATCCAAAAATAAAAGCAGTTTTTATTTTAAAAAAAGTTTATGATTGTTGGAGCCGAACCAGTGACCGAAGGACTGCTGCGCAACGTTTCCACCACTGCGCCATAGACGCAAACTTCGGCTCGCTCATTTTCGCTCAATTTTTAAAAATGCTATTCGATGCAGAAAAAAATTCTGCATCCGATAGACCTAATTTCTAATGGGGCCACGGGGGGGGGGGGCCACAATACAAATAACACTTTGAGTTGGATCCAGTGTTTCTTCTTCATCGTCAGGAACAATTTCAAGATGTAGAATAATATTCTACGGGTCTTTTTACCCCTGACTGTATATACCACGTGTCAAAACGGATGGCATATTAGAATCCGAATATGCCATCCGTTTTTAGGCCTCGGTGGATTTTTGGGGGTCTTTTGGCTAAAAAACCATAATTCCATATTTTTAAATGGATGAAATTCCACTTAAAATAAGGTTTTTGCAACAGATTTTGTTTTATCCTCAATAAACTCGCAAATCTATTGGTACCACATTTGACCATTATTACCTCCAAATCCTAATTTGGCATAAAACCCGGTCTACCATATGATATCCCAAAAACTGGCAATAAAAGTCCCAAAACTGAATTCAAATTCGGATTCTACACCCTCGATCACCTCTATACCAAAAATTACAGCCAAAAATAATAAGACTTTTTTTCTGTGTCATTTGATTTTGAAAAAACTACGTTTTCTCATTATAGATTGGAGGCAGAAAATTTTAGAAGTAACGGACACATCACCATTTTTTTGACAAAAACTGATAAGCGCATTTGAAGTTAACATCTAACGGCTCAAAAACTTTTCTTATGAAAAATTTGCTTCATTTTACTTGAATGCATCGGTATGCGTTGGACTGACATTAAGGAGACAAGTAAAAAAATGCGATAAAAAATAACGTACGTTAAAGAAATTTTTCTTGAATTAAGCGAACCATTATTCTTTAATTGTAAAATTAATGTTGGTTTAGCTTTTCAATTTAACATTTTGTTTATGCTCTAATAAAATAGCTATTTTAGAAATTTCGAAAGTATTTTGTACTGCTTACAATTAAAAATTTAAACACTGAAATGGAGCAAAATAATGATCTTAAAAATTTTTTCTTGGATAAATACAATAAAAATGAAATAAAAAAGGGTAAATATGTTTCAACTCCTACAATACGAAAAATTATCGATGAAATTTCTATGTTCAACAGTATCAACTTAGACCCAAACACATGGCACGTTAAGGAAATGATTACTCGACATTTCGGTGACAAAATTGAATGGAAAGTGAAATTATATATTTTAATGGACGATAGTGGTAAAGATAAAGAAGTAAGGTTTTTTAGAAGTTGTTCAGATTATTAGAAAATTAAAGCTCCTTGTTTGTTTTTTAGTACAAGGTTGTGTTTTTTCAAAAGACATTGGTGTTCTTGACATTAATGGAAACTTTTATACGACCAGAGCCGAATACATGCAATTATCAAATTTTGTAAGATATCGCACAGTTTTTCGGGACAAGGGAAAAATATTTAGAAAAAAACTTGAGTTTGATTTTCTAGAAATTATGGAAACTAGGTTTCAAAAGTATAAATTTTATAAAATTTTATAGTTTTTTATTTACACGTGTTAGTGTTACAGACTTTTTAAAGCAGAAGGTCTCCAGTTATTGAAAATGTTTATAAAAGACAATCCAAATGCTGAAAAACAACTGAAAGAATTTCGTTTTGTGTTCAGTTTTTTTTCATGTTTATTAGACTCTGCTCAAGATTTTTGTTTTATTGACCAAAATTTTTCTACATTCCTAAGGATAAAGGAATATTATAAACGTTTAATCGATTTTAACAGGTAATTTACAGTTTATTATAAAATTATTTTTTTTTAATCTTTTCTAGATTAGAAAACTATCCAACCTTCAGAGATTTTTTTTCTGAAATGGAGAATATAACGAAGCTAAAATTTCATATTGACGATATCATTCAAAACGAAAAGAAAATCGAAAGGGCTGCCTCTTATCTAAGACAGCGATATGTTGATCTCATTGTAAATGAATTTGGTATCCGAGAATTTGGTTAGATATATTTCTACTTTGCCGTTCTTATTGATAGCATATTTTTTAGGTGATCAGTGCCAAATTATTGCGTTAGAAATAGTAAACAAAAGCTCTATAAAATCTATACAGTTATTTGAGTTCTTAGAAATTGTTTATTGGGTCAAATTTTTGTGGAACAAACCCTACCATACTGGTAAAAAGAATTTGCATATAAATTTTAATCAAATTTTTCAGGAATCAAAATCACCGAAGAAAAATTAGATCTGTATGTTTCAAAACTCGAAGGCCTATTAGACGCAGTGGAGGAACACAAAAATAAAATTCATAGCTTCGCAAATAATTTTTCAGCGGCATATCATACAAATAAACATTTTGCAGGATTAAGTAAATTAAAGCTTTTTCAATTAAATAATGTTATCATATTTTAGAATGGTTTCACCGTTGTTATTCCAGTAAAATATTTAAACAGAGGATACAAAAATCAGATAAAAATTTCTTTGATTTTTTAAATCAATCAATTGACGTCGAAACTAACATGCAAGATGAATGGGAAATGTATAAAAAAAACAAATTTTAACAGTTTGCAATTATTTGGACAATTTTAGTTTTGACAGAAATGAATTACATAAATGCGTCAGATTCTATTTACACGCAGTTGCAAACTGCATTTTCCATGAAAACCGCTTAGTGACAAATAATGTTTATCGTCTGCAGTGCATCAAAGGAATCAAAAGACATGATCAAACGTCCGGCCTAGTTACAGTTACAATGTTTAACACCACTTCAGGTTTTGAGGAAAAAGACACGTCAAAACCTGCACCTTCTGCTTCTAATGAAAACTGGAGAATAAGGTAAACAAAATGAAAAAAACAACATTAATTACATTTATGTCAACTGTTCATTTTTTAAATTTTAATTGCAACAACAGCAATAAAATTTTTCCCAATCAGATATGTGCTATCGAAATTGTTAAAAAGTACACGATGAAATATGTGATATTTTTTCCTTTTAATGCAACAGAAAAAGGGAAGACGTGTAATGACAAATCATAAATTGTTGATCGTTATTTGTTCAAAAAATTGCAAGCACTACAAACAACTTAACAAAACTAAAAAAGAGATCACAATAACAATAAAAGTTAATTAATTTCATTTTCATGTTTATGAATAATTGAAACGGATTTAATTTTGGAAAGAAATTTTTCAGGTATCTGAAAGTATCATTTATTACATTTTTTATATGTTTTAAAGTACCATATGATCCCATCGTCTGGTACTGGTGGAATTCATATTTACACCAAAAATACGCCAGGAACTTTCCCACAAAAGATTTTTATCTCTATCATAGACATGAACTTGAACACCTCCTTTAAAATAAAAATACGTTTAAAAAAAATTATTTTTAATGACCTTTAAAACCAAGTAACCAATGCTTTCCTATAAGAGTTGTTTCACCTTCTATGAGACCATGTGGGAAAATTACAATTGAAGACTCCATTGTTCCTCTTCCGAGTAGTGTTGATGCAACTTCATCAGGACCGTTTTTAATGTCTTTCAAGAAAACATTTTCATTGCGAAATTCTTAAAATTAGTATTATAGGCTTTCGTAAATAAATGGTCTAAAATTAGAAAAATTTTTTAATCTTTCTTTACCTGAATTTGATTCAGCTAAAATTTGATCTTTCATTACTTGATTCGATATTAAATGACATGCATAATATGCAGCACCTTTTGCAACAGCTTCATCAGGATTTATTTTAATTCGTTGTTCAGCATCAGGAAAAATATTATGCAATAAATTTTTAATCATTGGCATTCGACTTCCACCTCCAACAAGTAAAATACTATTTATTTCATTTGGCCGAATACCCTCGCCTTTATCATTTAATGCCATATTAATAGTAGTTTTAATTTTTTCCATTAAATTAAGGGATAATTGTTCGAATTTTTCGCGAGTTATTTTTATGAATGCATTAATTGAAGTTTCAAAATCGCTAACATCGAAGCTAAAAAAGCAGTAATGAAAAATTGTTTTTTTACACCTTTATACCTGTAATCATTTACTACTGAAAGAGTTTCTTTAATTTCTTGACATTTGCTTAAAAGTTTATATTTTTTCTTATCAATATTATTAATATTAAAATCATTTTTCAATTTTTGTTTTAAATATTCAAATAAAACATTATCAAAATTTCTTCCTCCAATTTCAGAATCTCCCGATTTGCTTATAATATTAATTTTATTGTTGAAAATTCTGAAAACGCAAACATCTAAAGTGCCACCACCGAGATCGAATAAAGGCATATTCGAATTATTTGGAATTTCTCGATCAAAGAAATAAGAAAAAGCAGCTGCAACAGGTTCTGGAAGAAGTGTTACAGAATTGAATTCTGCCAAATTTGAAGCTTGAATTGTATCATTACATTGCTGACCGGAAAAAACTGCTGGAATTGTAACAACAACATTTTTAAGTTTTTTGCCTTGAAATTTTTCAGATTCAGTTTTTACATGCTTTAATAATGTCGCTGATACTTGACTTGGTGAAAGAGTTATTAAATTTCCACAATATTCTGTTTGAATTAATGGATTATTATTGTTATCAGATTTTAAAGAAAATGTCCAACTTGGATCCACAATAATATCTGAGAATTTTCTTCCAATAATTCTTTTGATATCAAAAACAGTCGAGTTTGAATAATTGTTTATTCGATCAATAACAATTTGACCACATTTTACATTTTCTTCATCATATCCAACAAAAGAAGGAAGAAGCCGCTCTCCACTATTATCTAATGCTACAGTTTCAACAACACCTTTGCTTCTGCTAACAGCACAACAGCATCTTGTTGTTCCAAGATCAATACCAATTGCATCATCTTTGATTTTATCCCAGTTCAAATTCTTTGGAATCTCCCAGGAACTACCCATTTTTGATGCTATTCAACTAAAAAATTTATTGTTTAATTTGAATAAAAATTATAAAAATCTATAAAACTGGCAAGCATTTTAAAATGTTTTTAAACATTTAAAAAATACAAAAATAACACTAAACTTTAAATCAATAAATAAAAGCTTGTGTTGAAAAACAACTCTATAAAACTATAGAATAGAAATTTATGGGAAATGAAACAACAAAATCGATAAGGTATGTGTTTTTTGCAGAGTTATTCGATGGCCAAAACTGCTTATCAAAAACTCTGTTTATTTTAAGTTAAAAAGGAGACCACATTTTCTCAAGCATTCTCTTATGGTCCAAATTAAAAAAAAAGGAAAAAATTTCGAAAGTTTTGAGTGTTGAATATTTTTCTGTGTTTTTGTTTGTTAGATATTCTAGAACGTTATGAGACTAGCTTATGGTTAACCTCAAAAGACAAGGCTGAAAAATATGAATATAATTTTTATAGATAAATGTATGTATTTTTCCTTGCTACGCAGCGTTGTTGATGAATTATGTTTTGTTAAAAGTGGATACAATCAAACCTCGATTTTACGTTTAATTCGATTTTACGCCCTTCTTCTGCGGTCCCTCTAAATGGAAATTTTTGTAAATGGACCTCGATTTTACGTCCTTTTTTTAACGGTCCCTTGAAAGTCGTAAAATCGAAGTTCGACTGTATTTTCTTTAATTTTAATCACAGTTATTCTTTTTTTCATAAAATTTTATTTGTTTTGTGAAGCTTATAAAAGTCAAAGCACACTTGAAAAAACAGAATTTTCAAATAAAAAAACATTTTCATGAATGAATGAATCTAAATTAAAAATTTATTTAAGTAGAGCGTAATTTCAAAGAAAGCAGATATTTTTGTAAAACAATGAGGCAAAAAGTAAATTTTGGAAAAAAAACTTTTTCAAAAAAGGGGTGTCGAAAATTCATGATAAAAGTATCCTTTAAAAATAGTTGGATTCATCACATAATCAGATTACGGTATTTTTCATCTATCAAGCATAATTTTTGTATTAAATTATTGTTGAAGAGAAAACTATTTTCTGTGCTTTCAAATTTTATATCAATTCCTGTTCGGATATGAATTAGATCGAAGTTATTCTAAAATATTTTTATATTACTAAAATGTCAATTGTTAAAATATACTACTTTTTTAAATTCAAGAAAATCATCAACGTCTAACATGTTATTAATTCCATGTAAACTTAAATCGCCTAGTTTACATCCATGTTTTGATGAATTTAATATTTTCAAAGTTTGTTTTGTAAGGAAAGCGGGATTTATCCTGAAAAATAAAAACAAATATAAAAGGCTATATAATATCCAACTTACATTATTGCAGAAGCATATAAAGCATATTTAAAAATTTCTTCGATTGGTACAATCGCATTTTGAGAACCAACAATTTTTGTTTCACAAATCTCCAGTCTTTTAACTTTTCCAGATTCAGTAAGTTTTGTAAAATATTCAAATTTTAAATTTTCAGAACGATACAAATATAATCGAGAAATAATATTATCACAACGAATAATTTTTGGTAGCAACGACTTATAAAATGGTAACTTTCCGCTACATAAATGGAATTCAGTTGTTAACCATAAATTCGATTTAAAGGCACCAAATTTTTCAACAACATTTGTACCAAATTTGTAATCATTAAAAACTTGAAACCAAGAATAACCCATAAGGCATAAATGATCGACAATATTATATTCTAATTTTCCGAAAAAGTATTTACAAGTTTGATTAAATTTTTTAAACAACTTTGAGTCGGCATTAGAAAAAATGTAATTGATTATTGGTTTTGAAAATGGAAAATTTTGTGGTAAAACATCTTTGGATTTGAATGAAGCAGAAATAATAACAGATATTTTTGGTTAAACAAATTATTTTAGAATGATTGAGAAAAATTAGACCAAAACAAAAATTGTTTCTACAACGAGAAAATAGCTTTAAGTTAATTCAACACTTTTAATGGTCTTTTTTTGAATATGAAGTATTGTTTAAAGGGAAAAAATTGATTAAAAATTTTTTTCGATGGCCATAAAAAAATATCTCAAAGGTTTTGCGTTGAAATTTTATTCATTCCATCTTTTCCTTAAAACACTTGTTCCATAAATCTGTTTACTAAAGGGAGATACTTTACCAGGCCCTGATGTCTTCACAACGAAATTTTTTGTAATTTTATAAATTTGGGGTGCAAAAGTTTTGGACCGATTCAGTTTTTATATGCTTTAATAATGTCGCTGATACTTGACTTGGTGAAAGTGTTATTAAATTTCCACAATGATTTGTTGAAAAAAATTATCCACAATTTTCATAGTTGCCGAAAACTTATGGCAGCTACTGTATGGTGATTAAACATAGCAGTTGAAATGGTATACTCAGAAATGCCTGCACTCATAAAAAAGGAGCTTAGAATAGCTTACACTTGTTTACAACCTTTCTCATTTGACATTTAACGAAATAAAGTATATATTTTTTAAAGGCCAAAAGTTAGCAAGATTTACCATTTTTAGGTAAGCAGGTGTTCTTATTAAAATAACTTTTATGAAAATTTAAATTTATAGTTTCATGGAACTTGACATACATTTTAAAAGTGTAGTCACATTTCTAACAAGTATTTTTTTCTAATAATTATTGAAAATCAGGGAAAAGCTATAGTTCTTTTTTATTCTCCGCAGACAAAAAAATGTGAATGAAAAACTAACAATAGCTTTTGCCTAATTTTCACTAACTGTGAGAAGAAAAAATTTGTTAGAAATGGGACTTCCGCTTTAAAATATCAGCTGTCATGATACGTATGTTATAAAGGTTATCACACCACACTAAAGTTTTGTAATGATACTGACTATTTTTGTTGAAGAAGGAAATGCCATGGTAAGATTTTCTAGAAAAACCTGAATACTTGGAATTTAAATTATTAAGAACATAAGTCAGTTATAGCGCTATAAAACATAAAACATAATATATCATATTATAGTGGCTGCGAAGCATCGTCAGACACGCCCCTTCCAGAAGACTTTAAATACTGGAAGGAGTGGAAGCAACTTTGTCATTTCTTTCTCATTTCAAAGTCATTCCAGTTCTTCAACATGACTTAGTTCTCTCCCTCTTCCTCTTCAAAAGAAATTTTAAGATTATACAGTGAAACTTTAAAGATACTACAAAAACTTACGAATCTCATTTAGGGGAGATTCGTCATTGGATGCTTTTTGTAATAGATTGAATTTCAGGGATCTTTTTTTATGTTTTGAGACGATCGCTTTTCCTTTGTTACACAACAAAAGAAAAGAGATCGTGTCGAGACATTACAATGGATCCTGAAATTGAAACTACAGTGTGGTCGATCTAAAAAACTCACACATCTTTAAATGATAAACGTTTTTCTAAAGACACTAGGGGTTCATATTTTCAGGATAGGTTGCAACCAAGGGAAGCAACTTTTTGAGCAATTGGGGACATTTCGCCAAACAGCGCCAAATTTAAATATTTTTTAATTTCAACTATGTTTAGCTACTCCAGAAACAAACTAGGGACAATTCCACACGTTCTGACACTTTCCGTTATACCCTATCTCACTGTGTCCGTGTTCAATAAGTTTTCGGAAAAATGGCCTAAAATAGTGAAAAAGATTCAAAAATGTAACAACAAGCGTTTTTGTTATATCCCAAGTATAACACAAGAGTATTTATTAAATAAGAATAAATATATTATTAACAACAACAACGAGATAACGAACAAGACTCTAAAGCAACGACGATAAAGATTCCATCGACTTTGGAGGAAAGAAAGGAAGCCGAGCAAAGTCGTGCTAAGAGCAAAATAATACAATAGAAAGAAAAGAGAGAGACAGACAAACGAGTGTGTTTCTGCGGGTTACCGCACTCCTCCCCGCTTAGCTTTAAAGTTACTGA
>CABFKP010001741.1:0-12002 GCA_901779475.1 Panagrolaimus davidi
CTTTCAAGAAATTAATAAATGGAAATTCTATTAAAACATTTCCAAGGAAGCCAAAAAATGATAGAAGTTTAGGCTTAAAACTGGGAAAAAAAGTATAATAAAATTAACGTAAAAAAATTTTCCTGCATGCACAAAAAAATTCACTTGCAAAAAATGATGTATCGAAAAAAACGTATAAGCATTTTTAAGAGTAGCGTTTTTTCAGACAGACAAAAAATATAAGAAACAGAGTGAAAAAAAGAGTTAAAGCTAACACACGAGAAAAAAAGAAAAAAAAGCAAAGAAAAGCGAGTAAAGTCAATGAAATGAGTTGACGAAGGAAAAAAAAAGTTGACAAAACGCGACTGATTTTTTCTTTTCTCTTTTGAAAAAAAATGGGACGTCCCGAACATCACAGCCGCCGCAGACTTAACTTTTTTTTTGTCGCAAAATTATACTGCGTTGAAAAATTTGTCGTTGTCTGGCGAATGTAAATGGATGATGAAGAGGTGATAATAAACCGGTCTGATATGTTCATTTTCTATTTGCAGACAAAAGAAAAAATGAGAGAAACGTGAGTGAAGTGATTAAGAAATAATAAGAAAATGGAGGTGTTACTTTTTTTTATTATAGTTGTGCGCAAAAGTTCAAAGCGATTAAAAAAAATTTCGTGCTAAGAAAATTTTGATGGTAACAAAATTTTTCATTTTTTGTTATTATCTTTTTTACTGAATGGAAAAATTTTAACACCCAAAAAATGATGCTATTTCAAAAAAAATTTTCCACATATTTATACCTCAAAAAACGCCCAATAAAACCCCTATCAGCTGATGACGTTCAGCTTTAAACCATATATTAATTATAATAAAAATGAAAACCTTGAGAAACTACAAACTCTAAAATGATGCCTGATATATTTTTTTGATGGAAATCTTATGAAAATTTTCATTAAAAGAACAATAAAAAAATGTAATTTACAAGTCAAAAAACGCCATTCTTGAATTCTTATTTTTTTTTTCACGAGGTAAAAAAAGAAATGGAAAGAATAATTAATAGAAAAAGAAAGAAAAAGCGTTCTAAAAAATCAGGAGTTTATGTGAAATTTTTTTTTCGTTAAAATGAAAAAATGGTGTTTTAAAAGTTCAAAACAGACAAAAACAGATAAAAGGTTGTAGTTAAAAGTAAAGGTCAAATATGGGTGGAAAAAAATTAATAACAACTTTCCACTCTATTTATCCCCAGGGGTAATTATCAAAATAAGTGTTTGAAAACACAGAAATTAAAGTTGAAAATATATTATTAACTTTAAATTCAAGTGGGATTTGGAATTCTAAGAAATTTAGAAAAAATAAAATGCGTCCAAAGTAATTCCATTTTAAAATCGAATAAAGTTTCAAAGATCACAAAAAAGAGTCCTTAAGTAGTAGACGATCCGAAAAAAATGAACAAAATCAGCTTATCCAAAAAGAAGACAATGACAAAGTAAGCAAGCAAGTACGAATGATCTTTGATTACCATTCCTTTTTCTTTAAAGATCTTATTTTCATGCAACAATTACTTCATTTATATGAAAAGAAAAATCTTATCAAGATCAACAGCCAAAAAACTACTTTCTTTCATCATCTCCAAATATCTGAAAACATAACTCTTCTTTCTTTTTTCAGTTCATTTCCTTTGGTTTTTTCAATTCATTAAAAATGATCGATGAAAGAGAAAAAAATCAGGAAGTATTAAATCTTTTTTCAATGAAGCCAAAATGAATAAAAAGAGCTAGTTTTTTTAAAGCTTGTTAAAAAGCATGATTTGGTTTTCATATAAAAATTATATAATGGAATGCTTGGAATGGAATTATCTGAGACAGACAGGGAAAAAAATGTTAGATGAGTTACAATGTAAACATAAAAGAAATTGCATCTTACTGGGCTGGAGGCGAGGAAGGAAGTGATTAGTAATGAGTAATAAAAATTTTTGTGATTAAAAAAATGATTAAAAGATAAAAATTCGAGAAAAAATAGTATTTGTCAAAGACAGCGGTGATAAAAAAAGCAATTAAATGAATAATGATTGCTAAAGGGTTTGGCTAGCAGTTATCAATTACAAGTTAGTCTTGACACGAAATATTTACTGAATGACAATTTAAGGATTGTTTTTAAAAAAGATTAGTCATCTAGATTGTTTTTTCAACTCATCGTTCCTTAGAAACATTTCAACGCTACCAAAAGATTGTCTTCCGTTAAGCTTAGTCATCGAAAAAAACTTTCAGCTTCGAAAATTCCAGTAAAAAACTTATTTATTTCAATCCAAAAAAAGAAAAACAACAATAATTTCAAAACATGAATTTTTCGCCTCTTATCATTTCCCTCATTTTTTGACGCAAAAATAGCATCCTCAAAAGCGCCTTTTTTCCGTTTTCGTGTTGTTTGACAAACTTATATTTATATATAATTATTTAATATTTAACGGTTAATGTCACGCTCATACATTTCTATCTATTTCTATTAAAAAAGAGTGAAAGTTTCTTTTACAAGACGTCATTAAAAAGTATGTTTTTTTTCTCTCTCTTTTTTGCCTACGCTTTTTTCTGTTCCACCCTCACATTTCATCTACGATTTTTTTGTAAAAAAAGTTTTATACAAAAGAAAAAACACTTTGTTTTCTTGCAAAAAAGGAGTTCCGAGACGATGAGAAAGTTTACGCCTTTTTTGATTACGTGTTTTTAGTAAAGTTTTTGTAATTTTTTTAAAATTCGAAAATGGCTGGGAAAAAAGAGGGTATGCGGTAGAAAAAAAGGGTGGGAGCTTTTAGGCAAACAAATATTAAATTTGATGTCAAAAATGACTGTAATTGAAAAAAATTTTTGAAGAATGATAGTAACATATATATGAGTTACTATCGATGATAGTAACAACTTGAACAATTACTATCACTGAAATAACAATATTCAAAAAAGCTAAAATTGTGAAACACAGAACAATGAACTCTGTTGCTACTGTTTGATTTTCTTCCCGAAAATTCTCAAACACTATTTTTTTCAGTCAAAATCAAGAAAGCAAGCAAACAGCCAAAAAGTATTTTTTTGGAAGACTATCAAAACCTCTAAAATCAACAAAAAGTAGCAAGCAGAAGCAATAAATCGCATTTAAACTATTTCAAAAACATTCGAATACTTTTAATAAGCTTTTTTGCAAATATAACAAAATATTTGAATTTATATTTTCAAGCTCAAAGATAAAAATCGCAAAATTAAACGCAAAAAATTGATATATATGTCGGTTTTGGTTTTTTTTGATAGAAAAAAAGCGTAGGGTTTTGGTGAATTGATTTACCACGTGAAAAAGCAAGTATAAATTGGGTGAAAAAAAGGGATTGTAGCAAAAATATTGAAACCGATTGGGTGTATTTTGTTTTTGGGAAAAAATTCTGAATGTTTTTTGGAGGAAAGATTATAGGAGAGAAAAAAAAAGTGACGATTATTATTATTATTCAACAGACAAAAAAAATATTGTTAAAAAAATGTTTTGAAATTTTGTTAGCAGAAAAATATCATTTATCAGTGACAGTAATCTGGAAATGAAAAATATTGTTAATTTTTGGTTACTATCATTTTTGAGAGAGAGAGAGTAACAAAGAACAACAAATATTTAAAAAAAATTGTTACTATCAATGATAGTAACAAAATTGTACAAAGTTTTAGAGTTTTTTGTTACTATTTTCCAAAAAATGCTACAGTAATTCAATATCTTTTAAACCAAAAAACAGCTTTTGAATAAAATTCGTAAAAAAACGCGTTTTTCCTTAAAATGTAATACTACGAAAAAAAATCGAGCGGGAAAAACTAAACAAAAATCAAACGAGAAACCAAACATTTGACCACTGGTCATTCATTCAAAATCATACATTTTTCTATTTTGCTTCTTTTTTTTCTCTCTGTTTCTCTAACGCTCAAACTCGTGTTTGTGCTATAATTCCCTTTTTTCTATTATCTTTTTTTCCTTCATCGTAAAATTCGATGGTCAGTAAAAAAGGAGAGCAAAAGGCTTTGCAGCAAAATAAATTGAAAAAAGTGACCAAGCGGTTGGTCATCAGTCATTTTGTGAAGGGAGAAAGAAAGAGTGGGACAGCCCGGTGTCCATTGCTGCTGCTGCTTCTGATGCAATGAAAAATATAAAAGAGTCATATGAGAAGGCAAGAACAAAAATGAATTTGTATAGTTTAGTCAATTTTAAGCAAAGGGAAAAAAATAAACAATTAAAAAAGAAAAAAATGATAGTAACACAAATTTGAAAAATATCGCTAATTTTTTGTTACTAACAAAAAAATTTTTCTCAGCACGAAAATAACAGTATAATTTTTCCTGCAAAAGAAATTAAACCTAAAAGTGCAAAAACAGCAAAAAAACACACTCAAAAAATAAGCATATAAATCATTGATGCGCGATATTCGTTCTTTTCAGTGCCGGGGTGCCTTGCTTTTTCCTGGGTCGTACCAGTCTTCCCCTTTGTTCCCTCTTTTTTCCTTTTCCCAGACATTTTTTTGCCTTTTTTCCCAAAAAGAACCCTTATTATTATTCGTTCCACCACACAAACTCTTTGTAAGCACCCTATTTTTACTTTTTTTTTCTGCTGCTGCTGTTGTNTTTTTTTTGCTGCTGCTGTTGTTTGTCTTCAAACACCGGGAGAAAAAGCAAGCGATCGTCGAACAATCGCTTTGTATCAAACGAAAAAATGAGAAAAGAAGTTTTTCCAATGTTTTTCTCAAATATTTATATTCTTTTTTTTATTCCTGTCTGCGAAGTAACATGTTTTGTTTTTTTTTTTACAGAGGCACACACAATCCAAACAAACAAAACAAAGATAAAGTTTTTTTTCAAACAATTTTTTTTGCAGAAGTTTTTTTAATATTTTTATTTTCTTTGTCGGCAAAATGAATTTTCTCAGGCTTTTTATAAATGCCAAAAAATTTAAAAGGCCAAAACAGAAAAAAATATCGCTCAAAGCATTGCATCGTTCGTTTTTTCGCAAAATCTGTCTTTAAAATTTTTTGTTTTGGACTTTGCAGGCTTTAAAAAAGAAAGAGAGAGAAAAGATCGCGAAAAGAAAAAAGTCCCAAAAAAAATTCGATGGGAAAATACACTTTGACTACTTTTTTGACATTTAATAAAAGTACACTATTTTGGAAAATGTCATTGCTTTTAACCTTTGTCAAAAAGCGTTCTAATTAAAAAATGTTTAAGAAAAAATATCTCTTTCAAAAAATAAGGTCGTTGAAAAAAAGAAAAATAATCAAAACTTAATAACCTTATTTTTTTTATTCAAAATTAAAAACATGAGAAAAATAAAGGTGTTAAAAAGGTAAAAAACAAAGTGATAAGAAAAAAATAAAAAGACGAAAAACAACAAAAAATGTATTAATTTCAAGATGAAAAACATGGTCAAAAAAGGGTGATAGTAACCCAAAATAACAGAAACTTTGTAAAAAATATGTTACTATCGTTAAACTTCAAAAAATCTAAGAAGATAGTAACTCATTTTTGGAAACTTTTAAAATTTTTTGTTGCTATCTTTCAAAAAAAGAAAGAGAGAGTAACGTCAAACGTAAATAATGGAAAATTTCAATTACTATCTCTACGTCAAACGGGAAAAAAATTACTTTTTAAAAAATAATAAAAGTACAGAAATGTGGAACACACTAAACACATTAATGTAAAACAATAACAGAATTCTAAAAGTGAAAGAAAAACTTTTAAAAAACAAACAATTTTTTTGTTATTGTAAATTTTGTTTGATCACGTAGTAAAAAGTGAAAACTGGTGATTGGGAGAGCTCGAGAGAGTTGGAGAGAGAGAAAAAACTTTCGAAACATAAATTTTAGTGATCTTTTGACTTTGATTTTAGACAATTGGGCAGCAGTTAAAGAGGCAGTCAGTTGTCAACAATTAACTTGAAAGATATTTTAAAGACAGACCGGGTGGCAATTAAGTCCCGGATAAGATTAAAATAAGATTAAAGAGAAACGATGACGACAAAAAAATATAAAAAAGACAAGCTAAAAGTAAAAAAAAAGAGTTTTGAAAAATGAGTCAACTTGAAATTTTTCGAAACTTATTTTTTTCTAGTAAAAACTTTCTCTTTTTTTTGACTATTGACAATGACCTTGCAAAATGTTATGAAACTTTTTTAGGGGTTAAAAATGTGGGGTGACTAAGAAAATTTTTTAGCCCAAAGGAAAGAGAAAACAACATCTGGAGGAAAAAGAAAAGGAAATAAATACAGAGATCAAAAAAGGGGTAATTAAAATCAGCTTAATTTTATAGGAGTTTTTTATTATTGGTGAATGCTTGTGACAAAAAAATATTTATTGCAAAAAAGTGACAGTCTTAAGATTTTGAAGTGACACATATTAGACAAATAATAGTTTTGATTTCGTTGTAAGATAATCGTACTAACCTAAGATTTAAAGGGTCATTTTAAAAATTGCTGATTCTTATTTGGTCATAGGTAAGGTTAATCTGAGTTAAGTTATGATTAATGATTAATCAAATCCGTCAATAACAGGCTTTTGTTGTTATTCATTTTTATGATCCTTTCCAGAAACACTTCCATCAACCAAAAAAAGCTGCTTAAAAAATTGTTTTTGTCCAATCAAACTAAAACTACCCCTTTTCAATTCCAATAAAAGAATATGAATAACAAG
Organism: Panagrolaimus davidi; assembly: GCA_901779475.1. Classification (NCBI taxonomy): domain Eukaryota; kingdom Metazoa; phylum Nematoda; class Chromadorea; order Rhabditida; family Panagrolaimidae; genus Panagrolaimus; species Panagrolaimus davidi. Next base: position 6,673 of record CABFKP010001741.1, read on the forward strand.
TTCCACCTTTCCTTTTTTTAATGATAAAAATTTCAAACAAGAATCACGTTTTTGTTTTTGCAAAAAAACACAGTCACTACAAAAAAAGAAGGAACAAAGTTTAGAGAGAAAAAATAGAAAAAATACCACATTGACCCTCCGTCGCCATTACCGTTAATGAGAGAGGGAATCACCATCTTCCTTTAAATTTTATTTTTTGAATGGTATCAAAAAAGTCAATCAAAAAAAGGAAGAAAAATGTTTAAAAATAACCTTTTTTCAAGGAGGAGGTGAACGGTCAAGTGATTGTCATAAAAAGGATGGCTGTATTTAAAAGTTTTGAGTGATAGATATTTTTAACCAATAAAGTGGAGGAAAAAATAAGAATGGTGTGATTTAGGCTTTAAAAGACTTTTTTTATAAGTAATTTTTTCCCGTTTGACGTAAAGATAGTAATTGAAACTTTCTATTATTTACGTTTGACGTTACTCTCTCTTTTTTTGAAAGATAGTAACCAAAAGATTGTAAAAGTTTCCAAAAATGAGTTACTATCTTCTTCGTTAAATTTTTCAAAGTTTAACGATAGTTACATATTTTAACAAAGTTTTAGTGTTTTTATGTTACTATCATTTTATGTTAAAACATAAGTGTTAAAAAAAGCTCGGAAATAATAATTTTTTTTAATTGCCTTTCCCTCAAAATTTCATTTGTTAATCATAAATTAAACTTTTTTGCTTTTAAAAAACTTCTGTCCCTACTTTTTTTCCTTCACGTGTTGTTAAAAAATAATTGCAAAGAAAAGAAAGCAATCATTTTTTGGTCATCGAAAAAAACATAAATTGACAGTTCAAACTTTTATAACAATTTAAGGGCCAAATGAAGCAGATATAAATCACAGGTTTTTTTGTATTAAAATTTCACGTGATATTTTGGAATATTAAAAATAGCGGAAATTAAAAAAGTGAATAATCAATTGAAAAAAAAGAGAATGGAAAATTGATTGACAGAAAAAAGAGATAAATATCAACAAAAAAAATTTGGAAAGGGCCTGACTCAATCGTTTAATGAATAATTTTATGAGAGGAAAAAAAGAGAAAAAAGGACACGAAAGAAATTGCTAGAACGGAAAAGAAAAAGAAAGAAAAAATTAGAATAAAGAAAAATGATTTTAATAAATTGCCGAAAAATTTTATTTGAATAATGATCTTTTTTATTTTTGTCGATGTTATGGGAGGTTTAATTAAAGTTTCTCTTTGACGAAAAAAAAGATCACTTAAACCTGATCAACAAATTTTTTTTTAGTGACAGCCGGATGGCGGTGGTGGTAGTTGAAAAAAAATATGCAAAGGTGTTAAAACAAAAAAGGTTTTGATAAATCTCAAACCTAAAAAATCTTATATTTGGTCAGCTTTGAATTTTTTTCTAGAAAAAAAATTGCTGTGGGAGGAAAAAGCAAAGACGAGGAGGGAGAAAAAAATTGTGTAAACTAAAATTAAAAACATGATCCTTTAAAGGTCAGAAAATTAAACGACGACGTTTATTGCAAAAAAATGTCTTTTTGACGTTTTTTTAACAGAGCAATGATCAAAAAAGCAAATTAAAGTCAAAAAAAAATTAATTTCGTGGCAGGAGATCCTTCAGCCTAAAGCCACCTACGACATCCTTCAAGACAAAGATAAATATTCAGAATACATTTTTTAGGTTATCAAATTACATCAATTGAAGCCACTTTTAAAAAACGAAAAAAATTCTCATGACATTTTTAAATATTTGTGTTTATTAAGGTTCCCTCCCTTTTTTCAATGTTTAAACAATGAAAAAACTTTGTATTCTAAAGTCTAAAAAAAGATGTGTGATTCTGAACTTTCTGTTCAGACTTTTTTTAAATCCGATATAAAATTTGAACAAAAAAGACTTAAAAAATATTGTAGTCCAAACTACTGTAGTATCACAAAAACTATAAAAATTAACATAAAACCGAAACACAAAAAATTGGTTATTTTTAGAAGGTTTGAATTCTGTCAAAAAAACTTATTAACTTTTTTTTCATTCATATAAAATGGATTTAAAAACAGAAACAAGTTTTTTTGGGGTTGATAAAAAAAATGAGCAGAAAAACTTACACAAAAACAATGGGAATATTTTATGGGAGACATTGGATTTGATTCCAAAAAGTTCAGTCTAGTGGATAAAAGGGAAACAGCTGTTTTAACACTTAAGTGTACTTTGAAACTTTAATGAGGCAATTAAGACGGGGTCGTGACCTTTGACCCCATGGCATTTGACCCCTGACAGTTGACCCCATGACATTTGACCCCATGACATTTGACCCCCCGAATATCACCATGACAGTTGACCCCATGACATTTGACCCCCAACGTGACAGTTGACCCCTAAAAAATGAAATTAAACAAATAGATAAAATAAATGGCTTAGGCTTACATTTTTTTGTTAGACTTAATGTTAGGCTTAGTATTAGGATTAGACTTAGTGTTTTGATTAAACTTAGTGTTAGGATTAAACTTAGTGTTAAAGTTAGGCTTAGGCTTAGGCTTAGGTTAGGCTTAGGCTTAGGCTTAGGCTTAGGCCTTAGGCCTTAGGCTTAGGCATAGGCCTTAGGCTTTAGGCTTAGGCCTTAGGCTTTTCCGCTGAATAAATATGTTTTTCACTATTAATTCTTTTATTTTTGATTAATTCCATTTTTAGGGGTCAACTGTCACGTTGGGGGTCAAATGTCATGGGGTCAACTGTCATGGGGATATTCGAGGGGTCAAATGTCATGGGGTCAAATGTCATGGGGTCAACTGTCAGGGGTCAAATGCCATGGGGTCAAAGGTCATGGCGTCATTAAGACAAGACACAATGACAATGAAAAACGGGATAATTATAGAAAAGTTTAAAGTTCTAAAAGGTGTTCCCAGCACGAAAAAATAAAAAACCGAAAGTAACGCAAAAATTTGAACTTTGGCACTTCTTCGTTACTATCGCTTTTTTCAAAATCAAAAAGCTTGAAAAATTCAATTTTATTCATTACAGCCATCTGGAAACAATGACAAATTTGAACCCCAATTTTCTTTTTTCAAATAAATTAAACGTCTAAAAAAATGCAAAAGCTAAGTTATTTCCGCCACCGCAAAAAATTAAGAAAAAAAGACATTTTTACTACTTTTTTAATGCTTTAAAAAAGCAAATAACAAAAAGAAAGAGAAAAGATGTTTTTATTGGAAAAAACATGCCACAAAAAAAACTTAAAAGTTAGCTAACAAGGATATATGGCACTGAAAAAAAGAGCAAAAACGCAACAGAGCCTTTTGGATTGAATAGAAAAAGTGCAGACAACCAGCTCAACCCAGACACATATCCCATATTTCATCCCTTTTTTGCCAATGGGGAAAAGAAGAAATGNTGGGGAAAAGAAGAAATGAAAGACAAACGAGTCAAAAAGAAAGAAAAACTCCCCCAACACTGTGTGTGGACTTTGTCCCTTAAAGAAAAGAAAAACACATTTTTAAGAGATCTCTGAAATTTAGAAGAAAAAACTTTAATAGGACTGAAGATTGAATTTTGGTAGAAAGATTCAAAGAGATGATATGGGTCAAATGGAAGCAAAAGAGAGAAATCTGCAAAATGTGTAATATTGGTTGTTCAAATTTTCACATTTAAAATCTGAACCCTTGTAGTGAAGAATGTTAAATTTAAAACATTTTTGCATCAAAAATTGTCACAACGCGAAAACTAAATTAAACGATAGTAACAAAAATTTTACAATTTTCAATTTTTGAGTTACTATCTTTTTTTAAAGCAATTATAACGAAAGAAAAAACTACAAAATTGCAACTTATTAATTTTGAAATTTGTTTAAAAACTAGTTTTTTTAAGACAGAAAACATGTTGACATTTAAAATACTAGAAAAAAGCGTAAAAGTTTTGCATTTTAATTAATTTTAAAAAAGCCACCCTAAAAACAAAAAAAGAAACTTTGAGATTCTTTTCAAGAAATATTCTAAAGTTGACGTTTTTAAAAAAAACAAAACATAAAAAATTAAAGTTTAAAATCTGCTTTTTTTGTTTTTAAAACCTTAAAGCGGAGGGGGTCTTTTTTAATGCAAATGAAATTGGTTGCTTTCAAAGAAAAAGTGTTCAAAGATTATAAAAATTTGCGTATTTTTGTTGCTAGCTAACTTTAAAAGCAAAAGGTGGCTAGAATTTGAAAGCTTTTTTGGGGTTTCGTAATCTTTGTAAGAACGGAGTTGTAAGTATAGGATTTATAAGGATTCCAAAAATACCAAAAACAAATCAAAAACTGAAGAATTTGAACTATTTTTTAAAAAAACTATTAATTTTTTTCTTTTAATAAAAATTTCTAAAATCAAACTTTGCAAAAACTAAACCAAAAACGATTTCTAATCTATCCTCTAAAATCTTAAAACTAAAATGAAAATAAAATTTCAAAGAAAAAAAACAACGAAAAATCATAGAAATCAAAACACATCAAAAACATTTTTTTCGCTTTCACTTTTATTGTTTTTAAAAATCTCTTAAAAAAGCGAAAATCTTTGATTTTACAAAAATTTTTACAAACGTTTTTTTCAAATCTGAACGTAGACTTTCTTTTTTTGATAAAACGCAAAAGATTAAATTTTAAAAAAACAAACTTTCTTCGAAAAAAGGAACAAAAAAGATAGTAAAAAAAGTCTTTGATCGTTTTCAAAAAAATTTTGGTACTACATATTTTTTAAAAAGTTTAAAAAAGGACGGAAAAAGTGCTAAAAAAGTGTTTCGATTACTAATTTTTTCTACAACCTTTTATATAAATGCCGTTCCTTAAGAAAGTGAGACCCCTAGACAGACAAGGCGGAAAATAAAAAGTCATCACTTTTTTGGGCATTTCCTTTTTTGTCTCTCCCAAAAGCGGATCACTTTTTAGGGTCAGACAGATCTCGAAATTTCTATAACAGCTTTCTCACACTTTAAAGAAAGTTTTTCAACTTTTTAAATGGCAGATTTTGTTTTTTTTTTCTTTAATGACAGTCAGCAACAAAGAGGAGAGACTCCAGACAGGAACAATGTTTTTTAAAGAAGAAAAAATATGAATAGGAAATTGGAAAAAAAGGGAGATCAAAAAAGCAATTCAAAGAAGACTTAAAAGTTTATAAGAAAAAAAGAAGTCAAAATACACACGTTTTGCCGAAAATAAAAAATGAAAGTTTTGTTGAAAGCGCAAAAAAAAGAAAGAAAAACAAAATAATCGTGAGAAAATGATTTTTGTTGCAGAAAAAAAAGCAAAAAAGGGAAGAAAAAATTAAGGAGTCTGAATGAGTTTAAAAGTTACGTCAAAAGTGGATTTTTTG
>CABFKP010001750.1:0-11997 GCA_901779475.1 Panagrolaimus davidi
GGGAACGGAACGGAAGAACGGGCGTTCCGGAACGGAACGGTGGAGACACTGGTTACTGGAGGTTGTTGCGCGGGTAAATCGATATCTAAAACACGTAAATTTAGATAATTAAATATCGCATTCCGTTTTAATGTTTGTTTTTTTGCTGGTATTAAAGAATGTTTGCCGCCTCAATGGCTCAGTGGTTTACGCAGTTGGCGACAATCCGAAAGATCCAGGGTTCGGACCCTCTTGTGGCCATTTCGGTCAGCAAACGCGGGTGCTCGGTGGATTCAAGGTTAAAAAGAATTCCATGGATAGCAACCAGGTTGAACAGTAGCCAGGATCGCAACTAGGAGGAAGATGGCGGGGGAAAGGGGGTAATTCCGCCCCCTCCCCCCCCCCCCCCCCCGGGGACAAAGTCCACGTATACATGGATTTTTCTTATTTTTTGGCAAACTGCGACGAATGACAAAAAGGCACGTATTTTCGTTTTCACCTCCCTGAAATTCCCTCAAGTTGCGGCCTGACGGCAGTCACTTTTTAGAAGTTACCCTTCAAGGTCGTCCTGGCTAGACGTAACAGCCCGCGTTAAGGCATGCATAGTTTAAGTTTTTTATTGACAATTAATTGATTTAGTATTTATTTGTTGGAGATTAAGCGGCAATATTTCAGTTTACACCCCCTCCTTCCCTGTTTTTTTACTTGATTTTTTTTATTAAAGTTTTTTAACATATATTTTATTCAAATGTTCCAAATAAGCTTACCTGCGCTTCCGCAAGTTGTAAACCATTTATTCATTCCATTTGACCATAACCTTTCCAAAACATGTCCCCAACACAATCCGCTTGTAATATTCATTAAGGGAGTAAACGGATAAAAAGTATTTGTCACTGCAACAAGTTCATGCATATAATTATGACTTTCTTCGTGCCCTTTATCGGGTACTTCAGGATCAAGCAAAATAATCCAATACATTGTGGCTCGGATAAAATTTTTAATCATCTGATACAGAACCATATAGCAGAAAAATTTGTTTTTACTTAATCTTTTAATATCTTTTTCATCTGTTTTTGATAAATGATCCAAAAAAAACAAATCAATTAAAAATGCGAATATTGACAAAAGAATCGCAGCAAACCATAAACAAAAGTTTATTAATGAATATTCTACAACATTTTTGAACACTAAAGATCTTAAAGCCAGAGCAGGGATCGCATGCAAAACGTATAATACATACGCCAAGGTTAGAATTATAAGATCAGGTTCACGATGTTGCCAAAAATGACAAAGAGCAGCAAAAGTGTTACGTATGGATAAGCTCTTACTAAAAATTTCGGTAATATTGTCATTTAAACCTTTTATGAATAAACTTACTTTCTATAATAAGTTAACAGTAGTGAATTGCATAAAAATGACACCAAAGTTGAAATTGCTCGTAAAATGTTATAATACAAAAATCCCAAGTTTCGAGAATGATCATCGCTTTGAAATGTTGTCCAAAGTTTCGTACCAATACAAAAAACTGAAAGCCCTATTATGACATAAAAGCAAAAAATGCAGATTTTTTGAATTCTTGTGGTGTCTAAATATGTCGCAGGTATATTTTGGCTGATATTTTCACTTGCATCTGCACTGGCATTCGCTCTGCCACCCGTATTTTGAACTGTTCCGCTGCTGAGGCCTGCTCCATTATCAGGAACACTATGTCCTTCAGCGTCGTTACCATGATTGTCATCAGGTTGAGTAAGGCACAGTACAACAACACTGGCAACAAGAAGTTCCATTGTTGCACTATATGTAGCTGGATCAATCATTTCCTTAAAACAACTGCAGTTACATCTGCGTCATATTTTCAGTGTTACAAAAATAAATAGGGCTGTAAAAATGAAAGACTCCGGTGGAAGATCTCTAAATTTTTAAGGAACAATCTCCCGAAAAAATAATTTACGGTTTTTTTAATTGTATGAGTTAGAAAGAAAATTCGTAAAGATTACTTCTTTCCAAAACGGAGAAAGTGGAAATTTAGCGGGAAGATCTCTCACTTTTTCAATCTCCCGGGAGCTTCCTAAACACCAACAATAAGCAAATAAAATTACATACCATTTTAAAATATGCTTTTTGCTCATTTTTACTCAGATCTGTTAAATTTGTTTCAAAATGATGACAAGTTTTATTCATTCTTTCGCAAACCTCTTCTTTGCCTTCCAAAGATTCATACAACCATTTTTGTGAGAAATTAATAATTAAAACAAGCCCGAACCACTAAAAATTTTGACAATTATCCAAGCGATATCATATAAGCGCATACAATTTTGTAATGGTTAGGAAATCCTCGAAGTGGGAAACGAAAGCATATATATGGTAGTTGAATCCACATATATACCACTATAACAACCGAATATATGATATCGCACACATTTTCAGGGACTTTGAAATGCCATTTTAATGCAAAATCATAGTTCCATAAAACAACAATGAAAGGAATTTTAAAAATGTATCCGATGCTGCTGATAAAAGTCATGACAAATAAAAACAGTTTCAAAGATGTTGCAACATGATGTGGACGTTCATCTAAACGAAGTTGTAAGTTTCTTTCATTTATTTTATTTTAATTAACGTAGATCGTCCATCAAAATCGTGTCAACAGTACTCACGGTGGTTTTGATTCCACTTTTTTCGATCCCTGATTCAGAATCGATTCTTTTACCATTCTGATTCCTGATTCCGCCTTCGATTCCAATTTTTACCGTAATTTCTTACAAATTTTTAATTTTTAATACGCTGAAGTTTCAAAAAATCAGGAAGTTTCTGATAAAAAAGAATAAAGTAAAAAAAAATTAAATTAACAACGGTAAATACCTTTTTATACATGTTTAACACAAAAACAACAGCTTTATATAACTTGAAGGGTAAGTATTCACAGATTTTTTAATTTTGTTGTTTGACCAGAAAAATAAGTCATTAACAATGAAATCCATCATTTTGTTTCCGATTCCTTTGTTTGGAATCATGATTGTAATTGGAATCGAAATTAGAATCGAGAATCGGAAACGGAGAAACACCAACCGTAAGGGATGTGCGAAACTAATTCTGTATATGCGAAATGAAACAAAATAAGTAAACCATTTAGTTCCACAAAACGAAACGAAAGTGGCTGAAAAACCCTACGGAAAACGATTTTTTAATTTTTTCCATTTCGCGGAACACGAGATGAGCAGGAAACTAAAAAACGAAATACGAAACGAAATTTTCGCACCCCTGGCCCCTTTTTTTAATTTTAGAATTAAAAAAAACATACCATGCTTTTTCATGGCAAAAATTTCCATTAGCAGTACTACGATGCAAGCGATTAAAAGAACGGCACCAATCGCAGATAAAATGAGACGACAGAATACCATAGTCACATAATTTTTAAAACCTATCCATTTAAATCCAAAAACAAAAACAACTATACAGAATAGAAAAATTACCCCAAAAAAGATCAATAAGGTAATCCTAATCTGTTTGTTTGTTGGTGACGTAAAATATTTGCAAACTGGCACTTGTTGCATACGTAATGGCGGGTGCGGTTCTTCTTCAGCTAACATGGTGAATATTTACTACATTAAACTGACCAAACTTCTTGCACTTCCAATGTAAAAAACTAGCAGGTGAGAATGTTGAGAAAATGGAAAATATTAGTTGCCAATGTCTGCTATCGACAAAAAAAGGTAAATTTTAAATTAATGCATTATTTTTTTACTGCTTTTATGGAAGTTTTAAGGAGGCTTAAAAAGGCGAAACTGATAATAAAATATTAGTGTCTATCTAACGAAATCATAGTGACAGAAAACAAAAAAACAATTAAAGTTATACAGTTGATTAATCATTTATTATATGAACTCACTCCTGATCGATTAGGAATGAATGCATAAAATAAACTAAATGAAAGATGCATCATCGTTTATTTAAAAAATGTGTGCGCTGATAAGGATTTTTTAAATAACAACGTAAGAAATTTGATGACCAATAACCTTGCTGAAAATTTAAAACAGGGTGAAGTATTGTACAAATTTTAAAAATTCGAATAAAACAATTTCGTACTACAAAGATCATAAAATCGCTTAACAAGCTTAAAAAGGCGTGGCATGGACCTGCTTTTTTGTCACTTTAATTTTACTAAATGGATACTAAATAAAAAAATTATTATCAATTCTTTTTTAGAAGCACGGAAAGTGAACTATAAAAATCCAAATTCAAGATGAATTTCGGGAATATCAAAATAAGACGATTCATCCAATAGAGATTCATATTCTTTGAACTAACAAGGAAAAATAAATTATTGACACTGGTTGAACAACATGGGGAAAATTGACGAAAATCAACATTCATGCTTTTTTGTAATTTACCACATTTCAACGAGATTAGAATGTTTCAACTTGAAGCATTCTAATTTTGTTTGCTTGTTTTCGTTTCATTGATGGTTCCTTTGTTAATAGCTTCGGTTTAGTGAATCTACTGACGGCAACAGTAAATAAAAAAAGAAATACAACACATCTTTCTTTTTAATTTCCTTTTAAATGGTTTTTTTGTGTACAAACGAAAACGTGACACCGTGTTTACTGTCAGCATTTTTTTCCCAAAAGGCAATCAATACACAAAATTTATTGATAAAAACATTCACAAAAAAACGAGAACGACCAGCAATGATTGCTGCAGTTATAAAAAGCTTTGTCGGACAATGATGAAAAACAAAAGGGTAAACACATTTAGCCGAAAATTGAAGATTTTTAATGTTGCTAACAAACACTCGAAAACAAAATTTTGATTGTTTTTTGGAACCCGAAAGAATATTCTGACAAAAATAAGTATTTACAACTTTTTTAATTTTCACAACCTGTGTCATAAAACAGAAAAAACTGAATTTTGTCTTTTTTTGAAAATTTAACTTTGCCTCTATTTTTTAACAATGAAAAAAGTGTCTGGAAATAAATCTATGTAGTATAAACTGAATTTCATTTCAGATGATACCTTTATCAAATTGCGCATCCTTCTTTGACCTTAATTTTGTATTTACGTTTCATTTATTTAATTTTTTTTATTGTCCATTAAAAGATATCTAATTGCATTTCATTAAGATCAACATTAAAATGAACTAATTTGGGTCGAAAAAAGAGATTGCATGAAAAAAAAGCATTCCATTTGAAAATAAATTTTGTCTTTTCAAAGGATGATAGATTTTATTGTATTAAATATTTTTTGCTTCATTGCTTATTTAAAGATTTTTAAATATTAAATATGCGAAAGTGAAATGAACTATACTCGAATGGATTTGAAATTTATATTTTTAGAATCGATAATGTTATCATTTTGTTATGGGTGTTTGCCAAATCCAACTGTAAATCAAGGACCTCTTATAACAATTGGGGACATGATGGAACCAAGTAAGACTATTCAAATAGCTCCATTTTTAATTATGTTGTATAGTTTGTGATTCAAATCCATGTGGAACATTCACGGGTTCAATGGTTACTGTGTCAGCTCCAATTCCAGATGCTTCATGTATCTATACTGCTACTGCAACATGTGATAATCCATATCCAAGAGTGGTTCAGGTAAAATCAAAAAATGTTAAAAAAAGTTTACATTTTTTTTTTGTNTTTTGTTTCGTTTAGTACAACGGCGGTGGAGTATTATATATGTCTCCACAAACATTAACATGTGATACAGGAACTGCTCAATACACATATACAGATGGCGGAGGTGTTCAACAACAAATTACTACCATTGACTGTGTTTGTGATCTGAACACACATGGGCAGGTACTAGGGACGAAAAAAATTTTTTTTACCATACATAAAAAACCCAAAGGGTCCCCCCTGTGCTATCTTTTCAAAAATTTTTTGAAAATATTCTTATTTTTGCTTGGTCCCCAAAGCTAAAATTTTTTATATATTTTTTTGTTTGATTTTATATATATGAACTTGTTTGTATTAAATAATACAAACAAGTTCATGATGCCGAAGACATCGATTTTATTTTATCCCGATTTGATGTTTAATTTTTTTATCTCAAAATAATCATACTTTTTTAACTTGGATACAATATCTTTGTTGGAAATAAAGTTAACATTTTTTTAATACGTCACGTAAAAAAATCATTTGAAATTTTATTTACGTTACCCAGAGTTTCAAATAACTACTAATATCCCTTTTCCCTTTCCTCTCTCTTTTCCCCTTTCTTTCTTTTTTTTCTTTTTTTCTTCTCTCTTTTCTTTTTTTTCCTCTTTTTTCCCTTTTTTTCCCTTTTTTTACTCTACGTCCCGAATTTTGCCATACTATACACTATACGTTACTAGGGACAAATCCCTAATAATCCCTAGCCATGCCCAGGTGTGGATCTGAACCCCTGTCTAACACTTACAGGATCTATGGTTACTATTTCAACACCTACAGCAGATGCTGCATGTGCCTATACCGCTACTGCAACATGCACCAATCCAAGAGCGATTCAGGTACGTTATAAAGAATGTTAAAACCTCTTGCAACTGTTTTTAGTATAATGGGGCTGGAGCAACATATATATCTCCACAAACATTGACATGTGATGCAGGAACTAGTCAATATACATATGATAATGCAGGAACACCCATTCAGGTAAATACAATTGACTGTATATGTGCTGTAAATCCATGTTCAATGCCTACACTTGGTGCAATGGCTTCTTTATCTACCCCAACCGCTGATGCTACATGTGCATACACTGCTGATGCAATGTGTACCCCAGCGACATTTAGCATTCAAGTAACAACTTTCTCTTTGAACATGTTATTATAATTAAGCTTTAGTTCAATGGTTCTCCACCACCACTGTTATCCCCCCCAAACATTAACCTGTGATAGTGGGCTCATGCAATACACATATGACAATGCTGGAACCCCAACACAAGTGAATTCAATTGATTGTGTATGTGATGTAAATCCATGTCCGACAGTTCCAGCAGGAACAAAAGTTCTTACAAGTCCACCAATGGTAGATGGAAGTTGTGAATATACAGTTATGGGCCATACCTATTTTGGGGGTCAGATCTCTGACCCCCTCCACCCACCCACCCTCCGAAGGAGGGTGGGAAAAAAATGAGCAAAGGGGGGAGTAAGGCAAAATTTTGGTTTCGGAAAAAAAATGAGCAAAGGGGGGAGTAAGGAAAAGTTTTATTTGTGAACAAGTTTATTGAAAAAATGTTGCAAATGTGTTAGGAATGAATCATGAATGATATCCAATATCAATATAATGTTTAACAATGACAAATTTAAAGTTCAATATTCTTTTTAACGAAAACAGATTTTCTTTTTTCCCAGATTTTTTACATGAATTCACTTTGGATTAATTTTTTATCAATTTGAGCATACCCATAAATTTGAGCTTAGATAACATTAAAAAAACATGCATATTATTGGAATCTCTGTAACTGGTAGTGGTAAAACTTTGGCATTCCTCCTACCAATGATTCAACATGTTCTTGCTCGAACTGCTATCAATGAAGGCCGAGGTGGTCCAATTGGACTTGTTATTTCTCCAACTCGTAAACTTGAAATTCAAATCTTTGTTGCTGCACATCCTTTTTGTAAAGCTGTTGGATTTAAAGCTATTTGCCTATCAGGCGGGAATAATTATCATCAACAAGAAATTCAACTTTCAAATGGTGTTAATGTTGCTGTATGTACTCCTAGAAGGCTGATTCAGTTGTTTTTGATGAAGCTGATCGACTTTTTGATCTTAGTTTTGGGCCACAAATTAATTCATTTATTGATAACTGTCGTCCTGATCGACAAACGCTAATGTATTCTGCAGTATTTGGATCTTTGCCAAAAAAATTTGCTCGAGAAGCTTTGAATAATCCTTTGAAATTGACTGCCGGAATAACAAAAACTCCAACAAGTATTATTCAATGAAACCCTACAAGAACATGAAAAAGATAAATTTTTACAAGATAATTTAATTAGAATGACGGCAGAAGGAAAAGTGACAATTTTTGTAAATGATAGAGAAAAGATAAAATCTGTTGCGGCATTTTTGTATCGAACAATTGGACAACCTGCAATTGCTGTTTTACATGGAGAAATGTTATAACCAGAAGATATTCAAACAATGAAAAATTTAGAAAGAATATTAATGTTTTACTACCAACAAATTTTGGAGCTCGTGGATTTGTTATTGCTGAAGTAAGAAATGTTATATATTATGACGCTGTAAATAAAATGGATATTCATATTCATCAAATTAGTACAACTGGTCGAGCAGGACAAAGTGGTATTGCATAAATTTTAAACAAAAGAAGATGAAGCATTTGCAAAAAATATTCTTTCAACTTTAACTTCAAATGAAAACAGAAAGCAAATATGTGAAATTTATTTTATTACAACATAAAGCATTACGGAAGAAAAAAAGTGAAAAAAATTTTAACAGAAAAAAACGGCAAAGGGTCCCCCCTTTGAAAAAATGAAAAAATTGGGACCAAAATTATACGCAAAGGGGGGACCCTTACGATTTAAGGGAAATCCGGCGGCGCAAAGCGCCGCCGAAAACTTTTTTTGACTTTGAGCTCTCAAAAAACCGCCCAGCATGACAAGGGGACCCTCGGCCGAGCTCAAAAAATCTGACCCCCCAAAATAGGTATGGTTATGGCGGACTGCATGAAAGACCCCAGTGCAGTAGCAGTATTCAGAGTAAACTTTATTAAATTTTTAAAAATATCTTATACCTATTTTAGTTCAATGGTGCTGCAACAGATGTAATAGGCCCTCTAATATGGACATGTGATCCAACAACTATGCAATATACATATGATGACGCGGGAACTCCAACCCAGATTAATACAGTTGAATGCGTGTGTGGTGATAAATGTTTTGTCAATCGAGGCCCGACTGTTGCCATGGGCCCTGAACCCCTTGATATGACTACATGCATTTATACTCGAAGTATTACATGTGACCCAGGATATACCATGGTTGAAGTATTTATTTTGTGTCATTTTAAAAAGTTAAACTTAAATTTCTTAATTATAGCTTAGACAAACACCTGGATCTCCGGGCGATTTTTATACTCCTCGAAAAGCAATGAGATGTCCGGATGGAATACCAAATAGGCAGTATGAATTAACTCCAGGAAATTGGGTGCCAGCTTCAAATGATGATTGTAGGCCTTAATGAAGGAATCAGAAGAAGAAGAAGTTCTCACTTTTTTTGAAGAAACAGATGATGAAGAAAATGATGATTGTGTTTTTCTTGTTAATTCTTTATTTTGTTTTTTCTTATAAATATTAAAAGTTTAAAGTGCGACTTGGGAAAAGTGCCAGTTGGAAAAAAAGCCAGTTGGGGATATTTTTCTTTACTGTCTTCAATTTTTATTCGAAAGCATCAAAAAACCTTAAAACTTTTTGAAACGAGAAATTTTCATGTTAAAAATGTTAAACATAATGAAGTCAATATGGACCAAAAGAAGAAAAAAAGCTTTGTTTCCTTTTGCTTTTATGGCTATCAGGGCCAATTGTTCGTTGACCTTTATTTGGATCAAGTTCGGGTGAAATTTCTGGTTGATTTCGTCCAATAAAAATCTCATATCCATATCCACCTACAACCCCACCAATCAACGGTCCAATAATTGGAATCCAAAACCATTTATAATCATTAAAACTAAAATTACCACATAAGTTTCAAATAAAAAAACTTATTTTTCAAACCTAATAGCTTTCCATGAATATCCGGCAACCCATAAAAATAGTCGTGGACCAAAATCTCTTGCTGGATTAATTGATCCCATTCCATTATATGAAAATCCAGTTGCAATTACAAATACTGCTAATCCAATTAATAATGGATGAAGATAATATGGTATTGCAGTATTTTTATCTATGATTGCTTTTACAAATAAACAAAGTAATGCAGTTCCAGCAATTTGATCAAAAATTCCATTTGTTATTGAAAGATATCCTTGGGGAAAAGATGTAAAAATAATTCCTGTCCCAGTTATATTAAATAATTCGCGTGTTCCATGATCAAAACTGTTTATTGCATCTGTAATTTTTTTGTTTGAAAATAGAAACGAAGCGAAAAGTTAGCCCAATAAAAAATATATAATGTCAAACCCCTTTTTTCCATCTCCCTTTTTTTACATTTAAAATATTTAAAAATAGCATTAATTATCAAAACATTTTGTTTGCTGCAATGTGAAAAGCATTTCAATTTTGAAAAAAAAAAGAATACTTGGTTTTGAATATTTTTTATAATATTTCTCTGACTATTATTTCAGAAGCATAAATCCAATTTATAATCTTTAATAAAAGCACACACTTGCAAAAATTAATGAGTATTTTTAGTATGTTGAATTGGTACCAGTCCATTAATAAAAATTTATTTAAACATTTTTGCGAAAAATTAGAAAAAAGAGTTTAAAAATCATTCAGTTTTTTTTATGTTTCAATTCTTTCAAATTCGTCCAAATTTTGCAAAACTGTGAAATTTTTACTTTGAAACAAAAGTAAAAACTTAAAAAACAGCTAGTTTAATTTAGTTTAAAAACCCATAAAATATAAAAAGAGTTGAATCAGTTCTTCTTTTTGAAAAATGGTGATATATTTTGAGGCCAATATTTTCAATAAAAAAGTATTTTGCATGTTTTATAATGCGTATTATTCATTTTTTCCCTGCCGACTTTCTTATAATATATTATGTTTGAATCACTTTTTTGGACTATGAAAAATAAGTTGACAAAAACCTTTTGTTTTGCTTTTTTGAAAGAAAAGTCAGTTTAGTGGGACTCTGTTGTAAACGCAATAGTTCAACAGATGTTCAATTTTTTTTTGGGCATCTGTTGAAAATTGTACACTGCAAAATATGATCATATGAAGGAAAATTTTTAATTTTTTTTTATAATATTAACCTTCTTTTGAATATTTTGTTAAGAAAAAAGAGTCATATATCCTTTTAAATTTTAATCTTAGATGTAAGAAAAACAAAAATGTATGGTAGAGATGATGCGATAATGATGAATGATGATGGCATTAAAAAAATAAACAAAAAGTTTCATAAATACACCAAAAGATTATGTTTTAAATTTCAATCAATCATATCCAACCTTATTGAAAATGATTGAAGATGAAATTAGAAAAATTTAGTTAAAGCTTTTTTAACCAGCTCAACTCTACCATTTAAAGAAAATTTGAAATTTTTCATAACATATCTCACAAAACCCTACTTTTTTTAAAATTAGGTAACAACGTATTGTATTGAGTATTTATGTAATAATGTCCAAATTCTCTCAATAGAAGTAAAATTAAAATCAGTAACTAACTTTAATGTTACTTACTACTGTCATTCGTCAAAATCGATTTTTTATTTGCTGATTTGTGTTTGTGAAAGAGAAAGATCAAAAAATTTTTCATTCTCTTTTTTTACTTTTTCATAGACAGAGAAATGCCGTCTTTTCTTCAACGCTTTTTTGTTACACAAAATGTTTTCGCAATGCACCGCTTTGAAAAATAGAAGAAGAAATTTTTTTCTGATTTAATTCATAAAACAGCATTGCTAACATTTTGTTTATCAATTTTTCTTTCAAAAGTTCTTTGAATATTTTAGAAAAAAAAGATCTTATATAAATTTAAAAGTTTTCAACAAAAAAAAAGTATTTTAAAATTATTTTTATAACGAATAATATCAAATATAAAATCAACAATCCTAACATTATTTATTTGAAAATTTTTTGTCCCTGTCCCCCCCATGTTAAAGGTTTAAACTAACCTAGGAACGTGCTTGGTTTTTTCAAAGTTACGCAAAAAATATAATTTTGGTACGAAAAAACGCAGAATGTTTCTACGAATAATAATTGATAAAAAAAATTAATTGTAACAATACTGATAAAAATGATAATTGATAAAGAAGAAACTCAAAAAACGATTTTTTTTCGTCCGGGAACACTTTTCTGTCATGAATATTTTCGTGTCGAATGTACAAACTACAATTTTTTTAAAGCAAAAAATTTT
>CABFKP010001770.1:0-11990 GCA_901779475.1 Panagrolaimus davidi
CCATTTGATAGCCCTTACTCAAGTGTACAATCATGGAATATAACTTTTTTGATATTTTTACTTCCTGATTTTTGGCGATTTTTTGAAATTTTGACCATATAGTAACTTTGAAAATTCATAGAATCGGATTTTCAATATAAAATGCAAAAAATGGCGATTTAAATAATTTTTTTTCACCTATTTTTATCGATTGATAATTACAGAATCTTTGAGAAAAAAATTTTGTTCCGCTTGGTATCGAAAATGTTAAATTTTCTGACAGACTCTCTCTTAAACAACACAATAGTGACACACCAAAATTAAAGCGTGAAATATATTTATTGACTCAAGCAGCTGTAACATTATTTTTTGAAATTTTAATTGGGTGCTATTTTGGATGTATAATTATAGCAAATACTTATGATTTTCCTCTTTTATTAACTATTGCATTTCGAGCAGCTGATTATATTTTTGATTTATCATGTTTAATTAATCCAATTGCACTTTTAGTTGTATGCAAATTCGTTAGATTGGATTTTCAACAATTCTTTTTTGGAAGAGTTACCAAAGTTATCGATATAAGTGGGGGAAACACGAATTAGTTTAAAATTTTATACATTTTTATAATTTTGTATTTTTTTTGCTACGCAGAATTATTTTTTTAAATATAACATATTTTTTTATAATAGGCGATAAACATTTAAAAATAGAATTTAAAGGTTATATCAATGTGTATTCAGGGCTGGAAAAAGCAGCCCGCCGGCTTACTTTTTTTCGGCCTGCTGCCGGAGTGCCCTTGAAATTTGGGAAAATTCTTTGTTTTTTGTTTTATAAAAAAAAAACAAAAACATAAACAAACTTGATAGCACAACAGCTTTTATTACTTTTAATTTTGAATGATAATTTCTTTTTCTCTTTTTATTAATGGATCTTTGTTCAATTATGCGCCGAAAAAATTGTTACAGCTTTGTTTATTTTTAGTTAAACCAAAAAGTCTGAATACTTGATTTTAACACTTTTACATATAAATTAAAATTTAACGTAGTTCTAATTTAATAGTTTATGAACATGTGTAAAATACGGAACACCTTAAATTATTTAAAAATCTCGAAAGTTTCCAAAATGGCTATATGGAGCTCCTTCGTAAAAAACCTTGCGATTTTTGCCAATAGTTTCGCATAAATGATCTTTAAAACTGTTTGATGTTCCGACAGATAACTGTTTTTGTGTAGTGGAAGTTGGAGGTAGTGACTGTTGAACAACTTTATGAGATATTTTTTCAATATTTTGATGAAGTTCTTCCAATATTTGCTCGTAAACTTCTTCATCGAGTTTTAAAGGGTTGTCGTCAAGTTTTGGGGTTAATTTTTGTACATATTTAGGGTTATCTTCGAAATCAGTAACACTGCAATGGTTGTAAAAATGTATTTGAAATTACAATAATGATTTTTACCGTAAATTATCATTTTGCGTCATTAAATTAGTCGATAGTGTTGTTGTGGAAATTGGCTTTTCGTTGATTTCATCATCTCTTTGGTTTGAGTATCGATTCGTAGAATTTAAAATATCATAATTACTCGACTCAGTTTCCGAAGAAGTATTAGTTGCAGAGTTGTGTTTAATCAAAATCCCCTATAAGAAATATCTGATCAAGTTAAATTTTTTTAAATTTTTTACCAAATAAAAAATGAACTTACCTGTTCGTTAATTTCTTCATTTTTATTTTTTGAACCAATATTGTTTCCCATTTTTATAATTTAAATACAAAAATTTCCTGATGCTTTGATAAACTTTACAGAAGTATGATGTTTTAGAGATAGAAAAATTAAAACAGATGATTCCTTTTATAGCTCATAAGTTTTGTCATCTTTAAAAGGGGAGTATTGGTAATATGCAACTTATTTATTTATGAAAAAGATTAGTGTGTGGATGCTCAAAGATGACTTTTTGATGCGCTTAATCCTTCCTTTGAAGGTTTGCCAGGGTTCGCAATAGTGGAAAGATTTTTATTTTATTGATGTTTTTCAAGAATTGTTTTTGCTTATTTCTAAAAACGTCTTTATTCAATAAAAAAATTCCTGACTAATTTTTTTGTTTACTGCATAGAATAAAGATGATTCAATGGGTAAAAACAGTTAAACGACTTTTTTTTCACGAAACAATGGACGTCAATTTTATATTGAATTTGATATTTCGAAAAATTAATGTAGTGACATTACTGTAACCATGGTGTTAACAATCATCATGAAATTTATGAGAATCGTTTTTTTCTTCTATTAAATATTTTTTGGCAAACATGGAGAGAAAAATAAGATGTATTTAGATTTTTTAGGTAAAAATATGTAAACAAAAGAAAACTTTTGTTTGTGAAGCAATAAAACATTTTCTGTGTCGAACACACCCCAAAAAGGGAGTAACAAGAAACAATGAAAAAAATATATATTTTTTGAAACAGATTTGTTTGTGAAACTTTTGCCCTAAAATTTTTTACAATCTTTAAAACAAACAATTTTGATTTCGACAGAAAGAAAACCATGAATTTCTCAAATACATTTTTTTTAGCAGACGCGAATATCTCTCGCTTTGCTGAATTTCTTTTGATAAAATTTTATTTATAATTTTAGGAATCCAAAAAATGGAATCAAAAGGATCTGAAAGGTGTCAAAAATTAAGCTTTAGCGGATCAACTTCAAGTAAAAGTAGCAGTTATGTGAGTATAAAGTTTTAAATAATATGCAGGTGATGAGTTTTTAATTTAGGACATAATTGAAGAACCTGAAAATGACACGGCATCACATGGCATAGTATGTATCTAAAAAATTAATCATTTTTGTACTCTTTTTTTTAGGAAATTCCTTGTTCATTAATGAACAACCTGGGACTTGCAGCTAGCAATAGTCCACTTCCGGTTGAATTTTAAAATAGTTCCTTTTAAAAAATAATGTTACGGATTTTAGTCAAGCTTCGGCAGTGTTTCAAATGTTTCTGAAGTTGGAACTGTTGTTGAAAGTGATTCTGAAGAAAGTACCAACGATTCCAATTCAATACGCGACCAATTTTTTAATGCTTTACATGATATCTTCAAAAAACAAGATCCTAAAGATCCATTATTCGATGTTGTCTTTATGGTAGAAAAAAAGGTGCAGTTTTCTAAGCAAACAAAATTATTTGTCGTTCCTAAAAACTCTTAATTTCATAAATACTTTTATAAAAAAATTTTGGAAAACGTTTTTCAAATTTTTGAAATTCTAGGAAATCTTCCTCCACCTGCTCATTTTGCGTTTATGCGGTGCAACGAAATTGCTTAAATACATTAGAGAAAATGGTACCGGAGAAAAGGTCAAAAAGGTTGACATGAATATTATTGAAGGAAATCAAATAACATTTGATGACCTTTCCATCTTTTCAAAATCCATATATGTCAATAATGTCGAAATAGATTTAACACCTTCAAATGTTATGTTATTATTACACTTGGGTAAAAATTTAAAAATTTTATGAGTCATTTAAAAGTGAATTTGCAGCTAAATTGTTTGGTGTTAAAAATCTCGTTCTTGATTGTGAAATGTATTTAAATGGTCAAAAATGGGAAAATGATGCATTAATTTTGTTGGAAAAAGCAAACAAGTTTTCTGACGATAAAATTGTTTCGCGTTGTTTGAATATAATTTCGGCAAATACGAATACGTTCTTATTTTCAAAGAAGTTTTTGAAAATAAAACATGAAACATTGGTTCAATTATTGAAACAACACGTTTTTAAAACTGATGCAAAAACACTTTTTGATAAAGTTTGTTTGGATTTATATTATTCTCAGTGTTATTCCATTTTTTAGGTCTTTGATTGGGCAACAAAAAAAGTATGTTCTAAAAGTTCTAAAAAGGATGTTTCCTCAGGTGCTGTTTATCGAGGAATTTTGGGTGAAGCATTGTTCTTAATTCCATTCAATAAAATGAGTCATGATCAAATTTTTAGAGTTTGCGGTAGCTTTTTTTTGCTATAATTTTTAATAATCAAAAAATATTTAGCTACTGGCATTTTAACAAAAGAAGAAGGAATGTCTTATTTGGAAGACATTTTGCCTAAAAATGATGCGGCAGATAGAAATTCAAAGATTATTAACGGCTATGTTGATGGAAGTGTTGAAAGTCAAAATACACAGAAAACGGTAGTTGAAGAGGAGCAACTAGAATATGGTTCAAGGTATGAAATTTAAACTTTAAATTTAAACTTCTTAAAAATCTCGAACTTTTAGTGCTTGGCGTGCTAAAATGATTCAAACGATACTTGAGCGCGAAAAAGGAAAAAATGATTTAGAAACGTTTGAAAATGTCAAAAATTATATAAAAGATGTTGGAAAAAATATGGAAAAGGCAGCATCAGAATCATTAACAAATGAAGAACGTGCAAATTACGAAGAACTTGGAAATTCCATACAAATGATGACTAAAACACTTGAACTGACACAACATACTTATTCTATTAAGAGTTCAGTTGTGTCTCTTCAGAATGAATTTGAAATAATGCCACAATCACTTCCGCATGTAAAAGATGGATTACGTCGTGTTGAAGCAATTGACCTCCAACTTCAAAAACTACGTCGTGAAGCAAATGAGCAGCTTTCACAGCTTGAACTTCCTGAAGACTTCACAAAGCAGCTTAATGAAAATAAAAATCAGTTACTAATTTTAAGCGTATCTAATGATATTTTCCGTAATCGTTTGAAAGCTGAATCTTCAAAATTGAATAATTTATAAAATATGCCTGTAAAACAGTGTATTGCCGCTACTGCTACTGCAACTCATAAGGCACTTGCTGGTGGCAATGGTAGCAGTAGAAAACGTAGCAGTGCTACTTCTTTTCTTTTTATTTAATTTACGATATTTAGCCAATTAATTTTGGATTTTTTTGGTATAAAAAAATTATTTTTGTTGCATTTTTGGCAAACAATACCGTTGAGCTAAAGCATTGAAGAATTTTCAAAAAACATTAATATTAAAACCATGTTTCGCTGTTTCGTCCTGGTTATAACTATACAGCTTTACATTTCACATTGTAAACACAAAAGATATTTGAAGACATACTGGAAAAATTAAAGTTGAAATTTTGTACTACATTTTTTTTGAATTTGAAAATTATAGCTGTATGATGGTTTAGCGTCATGGTGTTTTTCTTCTCAGAAAAGAGACGTTCAAGCTTGGATGGAGTAATGTTCTCTTATTTGGTTTATTTCAAAATTTATTGTAAAGAAACAGTTATGCAAAAAATCAGCTGCGGATTTCAATTTCGCCTTTGCTAGGGATTGTACAGATCTGACGTTGGGTAAAAATCAAAAATCTGGAATCCCCTCACCCCCTCCGTCAAATTTTTTGATTTGAAGTTCGCCGCTTTTTATACTAGCGTCAGATTTTCTTTGATCCCCTTTCTCCCCAAAAACCCTGACGTCAGATCTGTACCCTTAAAAGATTGGTGTATTCGCAAGATAGAACCCAATACAAATCAAAAAATGTTTGTAAATAAAACTTATATGATCTTTATTAAATAATGGATAAAATTCCAACATGTCATCTATTATCTTTTTAAGCACTGTTAAATTTGTATTAATTTAATTCATAATAAGAAAACTTTTTTCAGTAAACTCTTTGAACAAAAAATTCAAATTATTTAATTTGCTTTCCGCGATTTATTCAACACTAAAAAAAAGAAAGCAAAGGAAATTGACTGAATTTTTTGTTTTCCCTATGAACAAAATTTGCCGCGATATTTTATGAAAGAAAAAAATGTGTCGAAAAAGATAAGATATATTAGAAAAAAAAGTTATTAAAATCCAGCATAAATTATTATTATTTGAATACTTAAGTTTAGAAAAGATTTCATTTGTTTTGGTCTTTGGAATATTTTTTTGAATTCCATTTTCATGTAATCTTTAATTTTTTCAAAAGAACATTAATTGAACTAATAACCACTAATAATTTTTTTTAATGTATAGTTTTCGATGTACATCAATCTTCGACTTTCATTCCTCATGAACAAATAGCTTGTGTTAATTATTCAAAAAACAGCTTTTCCGTTGAAGTCTAAAAATTATTTGTCTTTTTTTATTTTGTTAAACAAATTCCAAAACTTTCGCATCTTATTATTTAAAATGTGGTGTTTCTTTTGTATAAAACTAAATATTATATCTTCATTTTATAACATAACTTTTACCAAATTTTTTTCAAACTAAATATTCAAACAAGCTGGTATAAAATGAAAATTTTTAAACCAATAAAAAACGAAAAAAATGGCAGAGAGAAAGTGACAGAAAACCTTTCTTTATTTTTTGTTCCTGTTTTACATCAATTAAACATAGTTATGATATAATAACAATAAACATGTTTATAGAAGAGTAAAAGATCTTGTTCTATTTTTGCTTATCACAATTTTCTTTATATCTTTTTTCTGCAGTGCAAAAATCCACGCGATTAAAAAATATTACAAGATAAAAAATAAAAACGATAATTAGACTCTAAAAAAAAGTCCTAAAAGCAAAAGTTTAACCTTCAACAAAAACAAACCTTAGAAAACGGAAAATACATATTTGAGGCGAAATTTAAAATAAGGATTTCAGTAATTAACAAGATTGAGTTATTCTCAAAAAACTTTCATGAGGAACTTTTCTGTAAAATTTTCAACCACAATCTTTTGCTTTGTTCTTTTTTGATAAAATATATTTTAACGCTAAAAAAGTCAGTGCCAAATTTCTTTTGTTTACAAAGGTTGACGTTATTTGTGTATATATAGATCCCAAGCAATATTTTCAAAATAAATTTATTTATGAATATGAATTTTTAATATACTTAAACTGAACAAAATTATTTGATGTACTATTACTTTATTTAACATATTTAACAGCAGGAATTTGTTTTAAAAGCCGTTTGCAAGAAATGAATATTGGTGTAACTCATCAGGGTTCCGCATAGCTTCTATAATAGTATCCATAAGTGATGGAGTATCTTGGATAGCTTCAGATACAGTATCCATAACTGCGGGAGTAACGGATTTTACAACAGTATCCAAAACTGATGGAGCAACAGCTTCTGCAACGCTATATTATATAACAAAAAAATCTACTTTCAAAAAATATTTTTACTCCGAAATCAACGCAAAAACGCTTTAATTTTCAACAAAAAACAAGGCTCTTGTAAACTGATAAGAAAATCGATTGCTCTCATCTTTTGAAAAGGGAAAAGCTGAGAAATAAAGAAAGCAGAGATATTTTCTGTAAAAAAAATAATATTGTTTTCCACAATAGATAGTTTCGTTAAAAACAAAGTCCAAGCAATACAAACTCAAAAATAAGGTAGAATAAAGAAGGAGAAAAACAGTTAATTCAAATATCACTTTTTAAACTCTGCAAAGACAAAAAAGATTTCAACATCCTCAGGAATTAGTTAAAGATTTATTATCAATGGAAAAAATCATACAACGAAAAACAACGTCAAAAAAAATATCATGTATTTACCACAAGAATTAAATTTTAACAATGAATAAAAATATCATTTATTTCGAATTTAATAAACATTTCAAATAAATCTGAGACATTTATAATATTTTTCCTAACAGTTAATATTGTAATTGCATTTAAAATTATAAATAATGTCCAAACTTTTCCACGACAAATTCGACGTTCAAAAATGTAATTATTTAAGCAAGAAAAAATAATTATAGTGGAAAATAATAGTAAACAAAAGATGAAAGGAAATTTGACCCAAATAAAATATAATAAAAATTTGAATATTTGTTGGTGTCTTATAATTTCAGACAGGATGCAATTCTTTCGTTTTGGATTTTGGATTTCATTATAAAATTTTTGTTTAAGTTTTCGATAAAAATTTGTGCCACCATTTTCGATCTAAAACAAATAGCTTTCGTAATTTTAAAATTTCTTCCTCTTAAAAGTTAATTCCAAAAAAAATTGCTTCATTAAACATACCTCTGACATTTTTAAAGTACATTTTTCGAATAAATCATATAATTCTTGATAGTATATTTGCAATTTGGCACCTTAACAATATCCCAAAACAACTTTTTTTAGTAATCGATCTTCTGAGAATGAAAATAAAAGTATAATTAAATTAAAAGAAAGCATTAAAATAATAGAATAAAAATTTTAATATTTCTTTTTTCTTGTTATATATTTTCCATATATGGCGTTCATTTTCATGATCACATTTACATAAAAAATATGGCTCTTTTAAAAATGATGACAACAATAATACAAGTGCCTTCATTGAATTCTAACAGAAATATAAAACGAAGCAACATAGAAATGGCATTTGCTAAATGGCAGAGGCAAAAAATCAATCTATGGCGAAAAAAAAGAAGGAACGACATCTGTCAAAAAAATGACCTCAAAAATTTTTTTGATTTATATTTGACCGTTTGCATTTTTTGGGTTCCATTGTTCCTCATCTATTGATTTTTTTCTGCCTGTCTCTTTGATAGGTATATAATGGTTTGAGAGAGAAAACTAGAGTGTCCATCGTTTAAAATGCATTGTTGAAGAAATAAATGAGAGATTTTTTTGCAAAAAGACTTTTCAGAGAAAAATGTGTTGGAAATAATCTAATTTTATCCTTTTTTCTGTTTCTTTTATGGTACGGCAACATCGTTTTACTTATGTTTATTCTAATGACTGAAGATGTATAAGTTATCATACTCATTTGAATATTATACGTTTCCATATTGAACATCGGAAGTTGTTTAAAAGCTGTTAGTAAATAAATAAATAATTTTTATCTTCCTGTTATGTATAAAAACTCTGAAATTATTGCTTGTACTCATTTTTAATGATTTTGTACTTTCGCAACTTTGAAAATGCTTTTAACAAGATTGCCAGATAATTCTGTCTCAGAATTATTACCAGATTCCAGCTTTTAGCTTTTCTCTTCAGCGCGTGTTGAATCAAACACTCCTCGTCACCACTGTTATGTATAAAAACTCTGTTTTTATACTATCTTGTTAATGTTGGAAGAAAAGGTTAATACATTAATATTTATTTAAGAGAATGAGCAAGCGCTCAGCAGCACAAAAATCAGACAAGATTAAAAATACATGAAACATTTCTAGGATAGAAAAAAGAGAGAGAGAGAAAAGAGAGAGAGGAAAAATTGCTATTTGATGACATATTGCCAAACAATATAAAAATACTTAACACTTCCATTCTCTACTATATTAGTGACATTATACTTTTATCATTTACTTTTTATAACAAAAGATTGAAAGGTTTTTAAAAGTAAGTTTAAGCACTTTTTAAATCTAAAAATGCCGATCTTTTACAAATGCCTTGAAAATTAGATTTAGAGCATGCTAATAGATTTCTAAATTGATCATCAGCAAGCACACAGGTACAATTACTGGTTTGTGGATAATATGTGGCCCAATTGATGTAATTCACAGCAGAGTTGTCAGTCCATATCCACGTAGCTTTATTATCTGTGGAATGCAAACCAATCCAATAATTAAACTTATTTGGATTTACGCTGCTAGTGATAAAATCCATTTCGGTTTGGCTGTGAATGGAAGTTAAATGTCCTTCAAAAGCTTGACAATATTCTTCCGCAGACGACCAATCCGTTTCTGGGGTATAAAAATAGCATGAATAAGTTTCATTATAATAATACCAATTAGATCGACAAGAAGGGTATACGGAAGTTGTTGACTTTTCTGTTGTTGTTGTAGTTTGTAAATTATTTATTGCACAAACATATGGTTTTTCTTTAAAACAATCATTGGTATTCCAAATTCCATTCGAAAGCACTAATGCGATACAACTTTCAGAAGGTATTGCAGTATTATTTTTTAAATGAGAAAAAGTGAAATTAGTTCCGTCAGTCCATGACCAATTTCCAGGATTTATATAAGAAGTTGCACCTATCCAAATATCTGATACAGTACTTTCATGAATTTGTAGCATTGCTTCTTCTAAATAATACAACGTCGATATGGATATATAAACTGATTGCTAACTTACGTCCCACAAAAGCATTGGTAAATCCATCATGAATTGAAGCAAGATGCCCACCTCGATTAATACAATCCAAATCAGCGGTAACAAAAGCAGTTACATTTTTGATGAAGTAATAGCATTTTGATTGCCATTCAATTCCATTTCCAGGGCAACTTGCTAAAAGTAATGGAAGAAAACAAAAGATTGTCAACAAACGAAACATTTTTAATTTTAATAGGTATTATTTTTTCTTTAAAAAGAAAAAATAATACCTTTGTAGTTTTGTGTAATTATTTTAAAGTGAACCTTATCAGCAAAAAAAATCATTACCTTTTAAACAGAAAAAGACATCAAGGAAAAAAAAAGTAAAACCAGCTTATCTGAAGTCTTTGAGAAAGGGAAATAATCGCTTTTTTAAAGTAAAGGTCTTAACTTTCTTTATATTTATATAAAGCTTAAATTTTTGAAAGAGACAGAGAAAAATTAAAGGTAAAGCAAAATACAAAGTACAACATGCTTTTTTCTTTGAAACATACTTTTTTTAAAGTCAATAAAAATGTAATAAGTTTATTAGTTTCTTGAAAAACTTTTACAAAATTAATTTGAATATTTGATATTGTTTATTCAACCATCTCATGATTGGGATTAAAAATTGTTTAAAAAACAACGAAAAACCTTAGAAAATCTTTAACTTTTAAAATTGATAAAGAAACAGTTTTTGTTTCTATCACATGGTTCAATATAAAAACAAATCTATATTTTGCCTCAATTTATTCATATAAAAAATTTTTTCGTAACACTTAAATCTTTGCATACACATTGAAAATTAAAAAAATCTATTCGTTTTAAAACAAGAATTATGTTCAGTTTGGTAAACTAAATGATGCTGCAAAATATTTTAATAATAATGTTCAAACTGAAATGTCTGATAAGGTACGTGATCTTGGATTATATATTTCAAATGATCTTGTCCGACTGAACTTAAAAAAGCGCGCTTTAAAAAAGGTCTATGAATATTGTTAAATACACGAAAATGATGTAAATAAAATAATTACGCATTTTTATTAATGGAAAATGCAGGGCGTCCAGAATCTAAATATTTATCTCTGGCTTGTTTTCGTACTTTATTTTAATTTCCTTGATTTAATTGTTTTCGATCACACAATAACTTTTTGAAAATTAAAATATTAAAAAGGAGATTTATCTTAAATTGCCAAACATTTTCTTAAAAAAGAAAGGAAATTTTGTGCCTTTATTAATCGCCAGCTTTTTATTCACAGAAAAAAAAATTAATTTCACACACAAACAAAATGGATTAAAGGCGGCAATTAAAAAATTGTTCTTCTTCTTGAATTTTTGAAAAAAAAAATTTCTGCTTTTTTTAAAAATATTAACAATGTTGATTCTTTTAAATTTTCGGAACAAATCATTCTATGCATTTCTCTTTCTGTACTAAGCTTAAAAACAAAGGTACTTCTTTGGTTTCCCCCCCCCCCCTCGCAAAAATTTTTTTTTTCAAAAGCAACCGCTCAAAAAAAAGACGTTAATTTTCCGTTAATTTTTAATGCAATAGTAATTACATAAATAAGTAGATTTTGTTGCAAAATTGCTGCATTATTGTTGATACACGCAATATTTACAAATTAACCGAAAAAATATAATTTTATTGTTTAATATAAAAGCTCGGCTAAAACTTTGACTTTGAATTTTTTTACACTGAAAGTTTTTTATTTATAAAATTATTAAATATTGGTTACAAGTTTATACATTATTGCTACTTTAAAAGAATAATTAGTAACATTTTTTTTCAAAATATGACTAATTTTTCCTACGTTTTTAAAAAAAATATTTTAGCAAATTTAAAACATTCAAAACTAACTTTTAAAAAAATTGAAGATTCATTTATTTTAAAAAATAAAATGAATATAAAAAAGCGACTAAAAAATCTATAAAAATATAAACGCCATTTGTTTACTATTTTTGACATTTAAAAAAGCAATGAAACATTGTGAAAGAATGA
>CABFKP010001780.1:0-11988 GCA_901779475.1 Panagrolaimus davidi
TATTTGTATTTTAATAACAAATTTAGCTACGCAATAAATGCACCGGCGAGAGAAAATTTAGAAAAGCCTGATGTTCATTTAATTGTTTTTGATTCGGTTTCAGAATCTCAGTTTATTCGTTCAATGCCAAAAACGATACATATGCTTCGAGAAAATTATGAAGCAATTACTTTTCGACATCTTAATAAAATTGGACTTAATAGTCGACCAAATGGTTTTGCAATGCTTTTAGGTATTTCAGTTTTTCCTCCCACAAGCAAATTTTTTTATTGAACGGCTATCAAAAATCGAATAAAAAGCATTCTCTTTTTTAGAATACTAAAAAGCTTTTTTTTACATAAGGGGCTGTCCAGAAATAGCGTGACTAAAGGAAGGGGGTATGATGTTTCTCGAGCACGTGATTTCTGGACAATAATGCGAAAAGCAAGAACACTTGTTTTTAATAATAATCATGAGAAAATACTTTTTCTAAAATGATTATATATTAAACTTTTACAGGAAAAGCGATATATGAAATTTTAAAATCCCCAATGTCCCAAGGTTATAAATCCGATTACAAAAACGAATCATTTTGCAAACAATTTTTGGAGGGGGATCAATTTATTGGACATCGATTTCAAGATGATGGATACATAACAATGATGTCAGAAGATTGGGCCCTAGGAGTATTTAATTGGCCAAGTTGTAAAGGATTTAAGACAAAGCCAACAGATTATTATATGAGGTAACAACTGAAATTAATAATTACACAAATTCAAATGCTTTTAGGCCATTTCAGCTTCGATTAGAAGGTAATAAAAAATGGAAGTCTAATGAAATGAAAGGAATAATTCACAAGGATTTATGCAAAGAATCTTTTAATTATCAAATGGATTATCTTCAAAGCTTTATTAATTCATATCCAAACAAACCGAAATTTTCAATAACATGGATGATAAATTTAGCACATAATGACATAAATGCCCTCTATCATACTGATGATTATTTTTATAATTTTTTTAAACGTAATCAGAAA
The DNA here is from genome assembly GCA_901779475.1 of Panagrolaimus davidi. NCBI lineage: Eukaryota > Metazoa > Nematoda > Chromadorea > Rhabditida > Panagrolaimidae > Panagrolaimus > Panagrolaimus davidi. Next base: position 1,016 of record CABFKP010001780.1, read on the forward strand.
AAGGTGATTTAATTTTTCGTTTTTGTTTTTTAAATATTTTTTTTTCAGTTGAACAATTCTTACGTAATTTTTATGGGAGATCATGGAATTCGATTTGGTGGACTTCGAAACACCGATATTGGAGAAATTGAAGATAATAATCCATTCTTATTTTTATCAGTGCCTGCAAATTTAAGAACAAATACAAAATTAACAAATACTTTGAAAGCAAATTCAAAAATGCTCATAACACATTACGATATTTATGCAACATTTTTGGATATTGTAAAAGTACGTGTTAACATTATTGCTCATTTAACTGTAAATAATATTTTCAGCCTTTAAATCCACGCATTTCAAAACCATTAATAAAAGGCAACTCACTTTTTCAACCATTACCACAACCTCGAACATGTGATAAACTTTTTATTCCATTTCAATATTGCATTTGTAAACCAAAAACAATAACATTACCAAAAAACAATACTATTGCAATTCCTGCAGCTGAAAAAATGATTGCACAAATGAATTCAAACTTACGTGAATCTGATGAAACAAATGATTGTGTTTTACTAACTTTAAACACAAATGCATCAATAAAAGTAGAAGAATTTATTGATAAATCAAATATTAAAGTTTATCAAATTACTTATAGTACTTTACCAGGGAACGGTGAATTTTGGGGTTATATATCTCAAATGGAAAACAATGAAACTTTAAATATTTTATCTGAAAAATTTCCAAGATTAAATGCATATGCTCCGCAAGCATTTTGTGCTTCAACGGCCAGTTTTGCATCATATTGCTTTTGCAAAAGCCTTCTGAATCAAACCACAACTTCAAATCCTATAGTGTCAACTTCTTGAGATTAAAAATTAAAAAGTTATAAAGAAAACTCTCCAATAATATAAATTTTAAATTATTGGTATTTTTTAAAAATCAAAGTTTGCATTTTTGTTTTAATACAAATATTTAATGGTGATTTTGTATGATAAAACTTTATTTTTTTCTAATCATTTTTATATTCATTTGCATATCGCTTTCTGAAAAATATTAAAGCTTTGTTTATTTTTGAGGCTTTTCTCCGCGAAATATTTATTCAGCAAAACAAAAAAAAGTATCTATGAAAAGAAATAAAAATCTATTGACGAATTTTTGATTTCTTTTTTTTCAATATTGCTTTAAATCAAACATTCCTCTTTTTTCTCCTTATTTTAACGCTTATCAATGAAAATAACATTGACTTATGGGTGTAATAAAAAAGAAGAAGAGCACATACATACATGTACTTACAAATATATATATTCTATTCAATCAATGATGACAAAAAACAAAAAAGTTTTCTGCATCTTTGTAATCTGTGATCAACGACACAAAAATATTTTTCAAATAAATGATATAAAAAAAACTCTTTATATAGCTTTTTTAACTTTGAATCTCTTCTAATTTTAAAAAAATTTGATTCAATTTGAAACAACGAAGGACGATATTTTGATTCTTCCAATAAAATCAAATTAATTGCTGATTGATCAAATCTATGACATCCAGAAAAACGATTTGGAAATTTTGTCATTAAACTGTAATCACAATTTGTAGGGGAACCTGTCGGTCCCATACATTCAGGATGTAAAGCACATGTTATAAATTTTTTCATAATTTTCCATCCATTTTCACTTCCAATCCAAAGTATTAAAGGACGTTTTTTGTTTTTTTATAACATTCGAGCATTTTTGCTGTTCTTAGGCACAAAAAATTTTTGTGTCTCAGAATCTGCTAAAAATGTTTCACTAGGGGTTATTGAGGTCCAGGAACATGATTTTCATCATAATATTTAATGTTTTTCAGGTGGATTCTGAAATACAGTATACCGGCACCAGAATCCGATTTCTGGAGCGTGTTACCAGAAAATTACAAAAGTGGTGTCATTCGATAGCCCTGGACTCGGTGAGTCTGACAAACCCTCAAACATCCAAATTTGACCCATTTTAGCTAGTTTAACATCACTTTGAAGCTCAAAAATAAGCTAAAATTATGGTATTTCAGCTCCAGAATCCACCAAATATCGATCGAGGAAAAAAAATATCGGTATCACAGATCCCTGATTCAAATATACTACTAAATTTTGGCATCCTTTGTGTACTATAATAGATTTACCAAATTCATCGTAATTTGCTAAAAATATTTTATTACAATCTTTTTTATCTAGGTACATTCTCAGGCAATTTTATGAAAAGTGTCAAACGAAAGCTAACATTTTGGAAATATGGTTTTGATTTCGAAAAGATTTATATAAAATACCATAAAAGATTGTTTTACCATAATAAAAATGACAAAACAATACAAAATTAAAAATTAAAAATTGTGCAACGGAAAAATATTAATTTTACTTTTAAAACGGAAAAACTTTTATATTCATTAACATCAAATGTAACTCACAAAAGCGTCACAACATTTAATAAAATTCTTTTTTTTTGAAATAAAATATGATTCCTGATTTAAATTCAGTTTTTCCAAAATCAAATTGTTAACAGATTAAATCGAAAAAAATCCAATGGTTTTTTCATAGTTTATTGGAATTTTTATGTAATTAAGTCGCAGATTTAATATGGAGTTTGTCAAAAATTGATTCTCATGCATGCTTTTGAGTAAATAAATTCGTTTGAATAAAGAATTCATGAATTTTTAGGTGTTAATTTAAAAATGACTATATTTAACATCTATCCCGCAAAACTAAGCTTAAATTTAAACGCGTCAAACGCATCTCTGACATAAAAATATTATTCATCAAATTTCATTGATACTCTCGACGACACATATGAAAAAAGAACAATGCAAAATCAGGCAAAAAGCGTTGGTTTTTTTACATTCACACTTTTGTGTCAAACAATAGAAAATAAAAAAAGACAATAGAAACAAAACATTCATTGTGAGTATACAACAGTAAAACTGCAGAACTTTCATCACAAATTGATAATTGCCTGATGAAATTTGTTTCAAATGTAACTGATTTATTTATAATTTGTCGCTAAGACTTATTCAATTTTATAAATATTTTTTATTCTCTGCTTTTTTTACATCTTATTCATATTTTTTAATACATTAATTAATTTCTTCTTATTTTCTGCCACACTCTATGTTTGGTGTTTCTGAAAGAAATACATTTTTATTTATTTCGGAAATACATAAAAATATATTAGTGGGATAAAACTTACTCTTTTTGTCTTTACAGGAGTTAGTAATTATATGGGTGTTAAACCAACACAAATTTAAGATCAAGTATTATGAAAAAACAGAAAAATCCTGATATTCAATTACTTCGAGCGGCTGCTATTATTTCTGTGTTAGGATTTCATTTAAGGCCAGAATATGTACCACAAGGATATTTGGGTGTTGATATGTAAGTTTCATTCTATTTCAATAAGCTTAAAGGTTATTCGACATTATTGTGGTTTAAACTTTTTTGTCATTCGAAAATGCCTCTAATTTAGAGGTATCTTTTAATGACGAAAAAGCTTGAACCACAAAAGGCTTTAGGAAAAGTTATTTCTTCATAAACGATGGCAAAAAGTTTTGTCTTTGTGCCATCGCTTATGAATGATACTGTGTATTCTAGATTTTTTGCAATATCAGGTTACCTTATGACTGTTATCCTTCATGAAAAACAATTATCCATTAAAATATGTCTCAGATTTTATGAACGTCGCCTTAAACGTCTTCTTCCTGCTTATATCCTTATTGTGTTTTTAACTTTAGCTATTACTTCGTTCTATATTATTTCAACCGATTATGATTTTCTCAAAATTGATACTCTATGGTCAATGGCTTTTGTAACAAATTTTCAATCAATGTTTAAAAAAGAGACATATTTTTTACTTATTAGTGAATACAAATTTTTACTACATACTTGGTCATTATCTGTTGAAATACAATATTATCTTTTGGCACCATTGATATTAATTCCTATAAATTGGCATTCAAATCCTTTGATTCCTTTGGTAATATTAAGTGCATTTAGTTGGTCTTTTCAAAGCTTTATACCTTATCCAACGATATCCTTTGGACTTGTATTTTCAAGGATATGGCAATTTCTTATTGGTTCAATTGCATTTTATGTTTTACAAGGGCATTCCGCAAAAATGCCAGAAAATATTGAGCTGTTGAAAGACCCTGGTGACAATGATGATGTTTTGGAAATTCCATCAAGAAAACATAAACTCTTAAAATACAATGTTTTACGATTTTTAAATTTCGTTGCAATTTTTGCAATTTGTTTTATGCCAAATCTGTCAAATAATGAATTGTATAAATCTTTTATTCGACTGATTTTAACAATTTTTGGTGGAATTTCGATATTTTTGGGTGCTCAATCGAATTCATTTGAAAGATTTTCATTATTGGCAAAATTTGGAACATATCTCGGTGATATCTCATATTCCGTGTATCTTGTACATTGGCCCGTAATTATTCTTGCAAAATATTTAATGATTTTTGAAATAATTCGTAGGTTTTATATTATAATAATAAATGGAAGACACAATTAAATTTGTTAATAATAACAATGGAGTTGCATTTTTAGCGCTATGGCAAATTCTTGCAATAATTTTTGCAATTTCTATTATACAATATCATTTTTTTGAAAAACCACTGCTTCATCGGTCGTCAAAATTCACATTTTCTGTGTGTTTTATTTTATATGGTTTATTGATTTTAACGTTATTTCAACCACAATCATTTGGATATATTGTAAGCGTTTTTTTTTGTTAAAGTGAACAAAAAAACCACTGAGTTAATAAACTGAAAGCTTTCCTTAAATAAAATTTCAGCGTGTTAACCATCCTGCTGTTGTCGGAAATCAGCAAATTGCAGCACAATGTAATCAATTAGAAATGAGCAAAAACTGTAATTGGGATCCAGAAATGCTTCAAATTGCAAAAAAGCCAAAAAAGACTGCTGCATATTTTTGTTCATATAATGGTACAGGAAAAGCTAAGATATTCTTTACTGGAAATAGTTATGCTTTACGACAACTTGCTGGAATTAAGAAAGCTTTAGAAGGAAAATATAAAAAATTATATTTTGCTGCTCGTCCTGCTTGCTTAACATTTGAATCATTCAATAAAGGATATGAAAGTTATTGGCAATGTGGAGAAATTTTTAATAAAACTGTTCAATTTTTGGAGAAATTTAAACCTGATTTTTTGATTATTAGCCAAAAGTACGTTTTATTAAGAAATTTAGATAATTCAAATTTTTCTTTTTTAGAATAAGCGGCAATAACGGCTTTAAAAAACTTCTTAATTCTACAGAAGCTTATATCGAAGATAAAGCAACAATTGAAGTTGCAAGATATTTTCAAATGTTTTCAAAATTTACTCAAAAAATATTTGTTATTGAACCACATCCAACTTGCACATTTAATCCTGCTTTAACTCTAGCAAAAGCAGTCGCACAAAATAAAAATATTTCAACCTATAACCTTTATTTAACAGTACGTTATTTTCAATACCTAAAATAATTAAAAACTATTTATTTTTAAGAAAGTTAAGGCACAAGTTGATCCAGGTTGGCAAAGAATAAAAGCTGCAATGAAAGGCTGTCCAAAATGTACAGCAATTGATGTAAGAGATGATTATATTGAAAATGGAAGATATGCTGTATCTGATTCAAGAACGAAATTATCATTCTTTTGTGACAATAATCATTTATCTCCTCCAGGAGTTGAAAGAATGATTCCAACTTTAAAAAAATCGTTTAATCAAGCATTGACAGAACTTAATTTATAATTACATTTATTACATTTGTTTTAAAAATGTAACATCATCAAATATTATTACAAAAAACTTTTTTTCATTTTTATAATAGAACTTTTTATATAAAATATTTATTTTAACTTTGAATCTCTTCTAATTTTAAAAAAATTTGATTCAATTTGAAACAACGAAGGACGATATTTTGATTCTTCCAATAAAATCAAATTAATTGCTGATTGATCAAATCTATGACATCCAGAAAAACGATTTGGAAATTTTGTCATTAAACTGTAATCACAATTTGTAGTGGAACCTGTCGGTCCCATACATTCAGGATGTAAGGCACATGTTATAAATTTTTTCATAATTTTCAATCCATTTTCACTTCCAATCCAAAGTATTAAAGGACGTTTTTGTATTGTGTGGATTTTATTGTCTAAAAAAAGATGTGTATTAAAATATATAACAGATTGTTTTTAAAACTTACAGCTTTTTTATTTATATGCGGAAAGCATTCAAACATTTTTGGATGTGTTACAGAAAACATATTATGGCTATTTGAAGCAAGTAATGTTACATCTGTTGGATTTTGTTTAATCACATCCGAAATCAAATTCTGCAAACATATTTGATGAAATTATGTAGAATGTTAACTTACAGAAAAATTAAAATTTGGATCAAATCTTATTGAAGTATCAACATTTAATATTACTTTGTATTTTTGCAATGATAAAGCTTGATAAATTGGCTTGAATCTATATTGTGACAAATCTTGTACATAATCTGGATAATCTGACAAATTTAATGGAATAATTTTTGCAATTGGACATAATTCTGAATACAATGTTTTTACAGTTTCAGAAACATCATTTGATAAATATATTAAAAATGGTGTATTATTTAATGATGGATTTTGTTGAAAACTGTCACAACTTCGGCTGTAAAATGATAGCAAATATATTAATATAAATATTATAGACTTATTTACATTGCTTCACTCAAATGATTTAATGAAGAAAATGAAACAATTGCTAAATCTTTTAGCCCCAAAGTTTCTATTTCTTTTAGAGATACAAAATTTGAATTTTTTAAAAGTGAATTTAACAAATTCATATTTTTATCATCTAAATTTTTGCATCCTTTGTGTATTACAATTGATTTACCAAATTGATCATAATTTGCTAAAAAGTTTTTTTTTCATTTTTCAAAACTTCTCAATTGGCTGCATTTTTGAAGTTGAAGATCAAACAAATGCTAACATTTTGGAAATATATTGATTTCTAAAAGATTTAAATAAAATTACCATAAAAGATTGTTTTGCCATAATAAAAATGAATAAACAATATAAAATTAATAATTGTGCAACAGAAAAATATTATTTTACTTTTAACAGAAAAACTTCTATGCATGTTTTTTTTGAATGATGAATGTGAAAGGATTACAACATTTAATAAAAAAAACTTTGTTAAAGCATGATCCCTGACTTAAAATAAATATTTTTCAATAAAACTGTCACCGGATTATTTGTGAAAAAATACAAACAATTTTTTCATGGTTTATTCAGTTGAATTTTTTATGTAAATAAGCTGCAAATTTTGTTTGGTTTTTGTCAATAAAAAAATAAACTTATGCTCAGTTTAAAGTAAATATATTCGTTTAAAAAAAGAGTTCATGAATTTTTTCTAAAAAAATGCTTATTGGAAAAGGTCTATTTAACACCTATCCTGAAAAATTGAAGCTATTGATATTAGATAGATTTTTAAAATTTTTTTTCGCTTCTACTAAAAAAGTGGCAAGCAAGCATCATAAAGAAAATTTTAAAAGGTGGAAGGGGACTAAAATTAAACAAAAATGATTTCACTTTTTAAGATTTCTTGTAAATCACAAAACTGTTTGTAAATGTATCTGAAACCTTAAAAAAAGAGCATCAAATTTATTTTTTTAAAAATGGTCAAAAACTTATCAAAAAAAGAAGCACAAGTTAAAGTGCAATTTTTTTCTCTTTGCATACCCACAAAAAAATAAGTGATTTTTTTTATTTTTTCAGTTTTTAAGGATCCTTAAAAGCAATGAACAAACGAAATGATTTACAGTGGCTTCGAGCATTAGCAATTTTTGCTGTATGTGGATTCCATTTAGAGCCTAAAATAATTCCATATGGTTATTTTGGAGTTGATATGTATGTTTTAAAAGAGTATCTGACTTTAACATTCTCTTTTGGATTTAGATTTTTTGTTTTATCTGGTTATTTAATGACAAAAATATTATCAAAAAATGGAAATTTAATAACATTTTATAGAAATCGAATAAAACGAATTTTTCCAACATGTTTATTTGTAATTTTTATTTTATCCGCTGTTGGATATTTTCTTTTATTACCAATGGATTTTGAATTTTTTAAAGTTGAAATTATTTGGTCAATTTTTTTCATAAATAATATGTATCCAATTTTTCAACAAAAACAATATTTTGAAATGGTAAAACAAATTTTAACTTTTTTATTTATTTTTATAATTTAGGTTTCTGAATTCAAATTTTTGCTACATACTTGGTCATTGGGTGTTGAAATACAATTTTATTTAATTGCACCATTCTTGATAAAATTTCTTTTATCCCGACAAAAACCACTTTTTTGGATTTCTTTCATTGGTTTTTCTTCATTTTTATTACAATTAATTGTTTCAAATGAATCAGTTGCATTTGGATTAGTATTTTGTAGAATTTGGCAATTTTTAGTTGGCACATTTGTTCATTGTTTTACAGAAAAAGAGACAAACAATGAGGTTAGAAAAATTCTAATCAAGGTTTTGCAAAATTGAAATTTCGAATTCGTAAATTTCGAAACGCCGAAATCAAAATTTCGGTATTTCGATTTTCGACGCGAAAATAATTTCGGCGTTTCGGGGCCTAAAATTGAAATTCGGACATGATAATTTTTTCGATATTTCGGTGTTTCAATTTCGGACAAAAAAATTTTTTGGTGCTGGGCTGCAAAATTTATTTTGGTAATTTCGATATTTCGATTTTGCAGAATTTTGATACTAATCACTTTTGTTAATGTTAATTTAACAAAAATTTGAGAATGATATCGAAAATGCTGATAATAATTACAATTTTACGATTTTATCATTTTTTGGACTTATTTCAATTTGCTTTTATCCTTTATCTTTGAATCATATTTATTTTTTTCCTATTATATTGCGAACCCTTGGAACCGGAATTGCTGGAATTTTTATTGCATTAAATGCAATTCAACCGATAACATTAAATCCAAAATTAGATTCATTTTTGGTTTTTGTCGGTGATGCTTCATATGTTATATATCTTGTTCATTGGCCAATTATTATTTATTTTAAATATTATTCAATTTCTTATGGTTAATTTTTTCAAATATTTTGTTTTAGGTTTAAATTATTATTTTTAGGAATTTTATTCACATTATTTTTTATTATGGCATTTTCATTAATATTATTCAAATTCTTTGAAATTCCAATGAGAGAAATGTCTATTCAACAAAATATTTATTTTATTATATTTTGTTATATATTTATTTTTTCATTGTATTTCATTAACAATGAAAAAGTGAGCAAGTAAATTTGAAAATCAAGCATTTACTGGAATTGTTGGCGTCGTTTTTCACAGTTTCATTGAACGCCTGATTTTCAAGATTTGTCCAGAAAAAATTTTTTATAGCGCATTAATTCCCTCTTTAAATGAACTTAATTATCCAAAAATTTTAGTATTCTTCATTACCAAATATTATTGAACAAAATGAAATTGAAGCAAAATCATGTCAAAAATTTTATTATGACAATTGCGAAAAAAGTCCTATCCTTGATAAATATCTAACAGTACGACCAAAATCTGAAAAACCTGAAAGATATTGTTCGTATAAGGTATGATAAAAAATATATTCCCGAAGGGATTTAGAAAATTTACATGAAATTAATTAATAAAACTGCTACTGACCTAACAAATTTGAAGTATCAAATTCGAAAAATAATATATTTTATTTTAGTTAAATCCAAATTCGAATAAAATAATAATGATAACCGGAAATAGTTTGGCATATTTTCAAATTAGAGGAATTTTGGATGCAATAAAAGAATCAAAAACCCAATTTAAGGAAGCAATTTTTATTACACATCCAGCTTGCAGTATTATTGCTGGAAAATTAAACAATATAAAAAAAATAACTTGTGAAAATTTTGATGGATCTTTTGATGCTTTATTAAATGCAACAAAACCTGATATTATTATACATTCTTCAAGGTATGTAAATATCAAAAAATGTAAATATTTAATTGTTATATATTTATAGATTGGATCATTTTACTTCTCAAAAAGTGGAATCTGTAAATATTTCAGAATCCGATATTTATTACAAAGAATTCAAAAGATCAATATTAAATACTGCAAAATATACGAAACGTTTTATTATTATTGAACCAAATCCAATAATATTTAGGTATTGTTTTTTGGAAATTTTTTCAATTTGAAATTTTGTAGTAAAACATATCAAAATCCGCTTACAATTGCACATACATTACAATTAAATGGATCTATTTCGGCTTTTAATGTTTCCATTGAAGTAAGCTATTTTTATAACAGCTTTTTCGTTTTTTTAGTGTTTTACAAAAAACTTATTAGAGATTTCACGAAACTCAAGATCCAACTTGGAATCGTGTAAAAAAAGCTGTTGAAAATTGTTCAAATTGTATTCTTATTCCAACTCAGAATCTTTTTTGTCAAAAAACCAATTGCTTTGCTGTCGATCTTCGGACACAATTAGGGATGTATTGCGATTCAAATCATTTAACTCCAAGATACTCACTTTGTTTAAAACCAAATATTCTTCAAGCAATTGATTTCAAAAAACCAAAAATGAATTTTAATTGTGATTTATCGGTTTTAAAAATTTAAACTTCTTCAATGAATTTTTTTATTAAAAACAATAATAAAAAAATTATAAGTTATTCATAATAATAAAATTAACAAAAAAATTACAAAAAAACACTTACAAAAACATTATCCTTTTGACTAGATGAGATCAATTTTCATCATATAAAAATAAAATTAATAAATCAAATATTTAATTAAAAGTTCTTTGAAGTAAAATATTTGCAGCAACATCCAAATTATGATTGCTTCTTGAAGGGCTCGAATAACTTCTTGTCGATTTGCAAATCCCATTCCAACTAAACTTTGAATGAGTGATTCTGGAGGTGGACCTAATGCTCGTCG
>CABFKP010001788.1:0-11989 GCA_901779475.1 Panagrolaimus davidi
TTCCAGATTGTTAATAAAAAAAACCGTTAAAAACAACATTTCTATAAACATGGTTTACAAAATATTCAAAAAGCTTTTTGCTCAAAATTAAGTAACGCGTCATTCAAAGAAAAAACGTTATAACACAAAAAACAAAAAAACAAAAAGTTAAAGGAAAAAAGAAAGAAAATGTTGAAAGAGCAAACTTTTGATTTTTGACATCGCCTTTTTTTAATTGCCTTTTTTTTAAAAATATAGAAATAAATCAATGCGATTTTTGTTGTGTTACTTTCGTCGACAAAAAAAGGCTCTCCTTTCTCTATTAAATGAAAAAGAAGTGTTTATTGATTCTTTTAATATTTTATTTTAAATTTAAAAACGAATATGCTGATTAAATAAATTTTTTTTAAAACATTCTTTTTAATATTTCACTAATCATAATTTAATGATTTGATGGCATTACAACCACATCAAACCGTTATTGATGGAAACAAAGCATTTATTAAAAACAAACTAAAATTTAAAAAGTTTTGAGAGATGAAAACAAAGGATTATTTAAAATCAAAATTTGTTCTCGATTACAAAACAGTGTTTTTAATTGACTTTTTTCTCATATTTTCAAAGTTATAACTGAATTTAAATCTTTGAACAAATTTGAAATATCTGCTTTAAAAACCATTTCGTCAGTATTAATTGCTTTTCGAAAAAGAATTTATGTTTTGGTGATTTTTTAAAAAAAGAAAACTGAAGCAACAGAAAAAAAAACATCGGCTTTTTTCGTTCAATTTCTTAAGAATCAAAAAAGAATACGAAATCTTGTCCACATTTTTTGTAAAAAAAGGAAAACAATTCTTGTATTCTGAAATATTTTATTTTTATATAAATTCGATAAAAGGAAAATGTTTTACAAGACGACTAAAAATTTTTTTCAAATTCTATCAAAAATACTAAATCCATAAAAACGGTAATCTACGAAAACGTTGGATTAACTATAAACAAATGATAAATTGACTTATTGAATATGTGACCACCAAAAATATTTAAACTCCCAGATTCTTACCTTAGTTTTAAAATGGGTTCTTTTCAAGATACATTGGCAAAAAAATGACACTATTGAATCTGACGGCATATTGTCATTTTCATTCCTTCCAAATACCAAAACTTGGGATTATAGTTGTTTTGAAAAAGATATTTATTAATGCTATTTAGTTTTTCTATTGTTACTGCCGTAATCCTTTTTACATTTATGCAATTTTCAGATATGGACTCGTTTTCGAATGTGTTTCATCATACTTTTTATGATTGCCTTCCCTTTTGCCGTAGACGGATATTCCGCTTTTACTTCCCAGTGTTCTGTAACAACTTTTCAATCATGCCTAACTTTTCGAAAACTATATTATTTTAATCGCAGAATTGTTTTTTCAGCTTTGAATACCATTGCCATCTCCCTTATTGCCATTACCTTTCTTCAAAAAATAAAAGCAGCTCCCTTCGAGCAAAAGCTGAATATCGATTAATTTATCAAGATATTTTTTTCTTCAGCATTTCATTTGATTTCTTTTTCTCTTAAATTTGTATCCGCTTCAACAGCCGGAAATCTCTTTTTTATCATTTATGTGTTTTTCAAATATTCTTTGGCACTTTCATCATTTAGCTGTTATGGGAGATCACATTTTGTTTTATCGTCAAGTTTCAAAGTCGCTTATTTCCAATTTTATCGCTTACATGTTTTGTTGCCAAAAAATAAGCAAGCTTCAACGAAAAATATTATGAACAATTTTCCCACTGCAAGTCTTATCACAATTATGTAACATTTTGTTGTATTATATGATTAGAATTTGATAAACATTAATATATAAAATGTAATTAGGACTAAACGTTTTTGAACAAAAAAATTAAATGAATATGTTTTAAAAACAACTTTTTTTATACGAATAATTCTGTATTCCTCAGTCATGTGAAAGTTATCATTTTCTAGACTAGGAAAAATGAACAACAGGCACTACCAATTTGAGTCTGATCATCAAGAGGACAAATTCCCATGAACTAAAAAGTTGAATTTCGAAAAAAAACCTTGCACTTTTTTAGATCAACTTACTGGTTGCGTTTGGTGCATGCCTTTTGGGCACTGTGCATTAGCAGCATCAAAGAAGGTTAAAATAACAAAAAGAAGGACGATTTGGAAAAAAATGAAATAATTCATTTTGAAACACCAATTTTTTGAAAAAAATATTTTGAAAATATTTTGCACGAGAAATATATATATACCCTTTTTTCTGCAAACAACAGCCACAGCTGTGACAATACCTAGCAGATTTAAAATAAATTAAAAGAAAGAGTTCACAGTATTTTAATTTAAACACATATACGCCTATTGAAAAAGTAAACAAATGCAGAGGTGTGATAAATGGAACAGAATTTTTTTTCATATTTTTTATCATCTGCAAAACAAAACAGAAAATCAACGTCGAAAAAATAGAAATTTATTTTTGTTTAAATAGGACAAAAAAAGCTTCTTTCGAAATCAAAAGAACAAATAATTTTTAGCAGTTTTTGGTTTCTCTTTTTTTTCCTTTTTCACACAAAAAAGTAGTTTTATTTAATTATTTTGATTATTTTTGAATGTTTTAAAATTCATTTTATGACATCTTAAATCTTACTGAAATTTTTAAAAAACCAAGAATACAAATCCGTTAAATAATAAAATATGAATAAACTGATGCAATAATAACTGAAAAGGCATTTGTAATTTAAACCTTTTCCAAATACTCCAACACTGTTGAAAAAATTTCCTACTGTCTTTGATTTCGAGGGAAACTTGACAACCTTATGTAAAAACGCATTTATTTTTAAATAAATTCATAAAATACCAAAAATTTATAATTTTTTAAATTTTATATGTTCGAACTTTATTACGCCTTTTTGCATATAACGCCCCAAAGTTGTGAACAATCCATATTTTCAAAACCCCAAATATCATCTGTACAAAAGCCGTTCAATATTATACAGGTGCCTGCATTTATATATGAATTATACCATTTTTGATAATCAAAATTGGAACCATCCGTCCATTGATAAGTTGTTCCGTTATCAACAGGGTACAAACCAAGCCAAGGTGCTTGACCACCGCAACCCATATATTTAACAAATGCTAAAATAGCAACAAAAAACCTATAAATTACTGTCATTTATTGTTTACCCAAAATAAGCCGATTCTCCAAATCACTATGAACAGAAGTTAAATGTCCACCAATGCTATTGCAATATTTCTCAGATTCAGACCATGTTAAATAAGATGAATAGTTACCACAATAAAATGAATTTGTTGGTGCAAAATATGTCCATCCAGAATCACAATTTTGAACTACTGGCAATGATGGTGGAGAATATGTTGCATCGGTTACAGTTGAAGTAGTTCTCACAGATGTTATTGTTGTTTTGGCTGTGATCGAGGATAGCGTTTTTGCAGTTGTTTTCATTGTAGTTGTAATTGTATCTGTGTTTAATATTTCACATACAAATGGTTTATATGTAAAACAACTTTCAGCACTCCAATATCCATCATTCATGAAAACAGAAGCACACATAGAATCCGAAGTATTTTTTGGTTCACCTTTTCTCCAATCAATAAAATCAAAATTACTTCCATCTGTCCATTCCCATACATTTTTAGTTGTCAAAGAATTTGCTCCAATCCAAAGTCGATGGAAATACACTGGTGCATTTTCTAAAAACTTAAAAATATTATCGGTTTAAACTAAGGACGTGCAGAGACAATTTGCGACTTTTTGTTTTTGTATGATAACATAGTGGTGCGCACTTGTGAATTTATTTTTTATTTTATCTGACTCAAAAAAAAACTCTTCTGCATCTGATAGGTATAATAACTAAGAGGAAGATTGAAGAACTAAAAATTCGACTAAAAAANTACGGTATTTTCATTTTTTCTTTATCAGTTATCATTTTTATCAGCATTTAACCTAATAATTTCTTTTATCAATTCGTAATTATATTAAGATTCTGCATTTTTTGGTACCAAAATTATGTTTATAGCACAACTTTGAAAAAACGGTGCACGTAGCTAGTTTAAACCGTCTGTTAATATAAGCTTACGTCCAATTATGACATTAGTAAATGCATCATGAATTGATGCAAGATGTCCACCATTTTTTTGACAAATCATTTCAGCTTTTCCATATTCAGTTTCGGTTGAATAAAATACATAACAGTTATTATTCCATGACAGGCTTCCGTCAGGGCAACAAAAAACCGATGAAAATAAAAGCAAAAGCAAAAAAACTAAACGAAAAAACATTTTTGCGTCCATTTTTTGGGATGAAAAAACAGAAAATATCTTTTTTTAACCTTTGAAATGCTTGTTATTTGATGATAAACTGATAAAAATTAATTGTTTTAATTGATTTTAAGAAAAGTATTTGCTTTCTGTTTTACAGAGTTACAACTTATCAGCTAAAAATAATTTTTTCATTTTTCTTCTTTTTCTCTTCAACGATGCTTGTGCAATGATGGAGGGACGCGCGCGTAGGCTCCACTTTGCAACACAGATCTTCAGTGTTACAAAAAAACAATTTTTAGTAAATGAAAAACAATACATTGAAAAAAATTTGCATCCATAATTTAAATTTTTGATGATTTGAAATTTTAATTTTAATTTCATTAAATGATTGTTATTGTTCTTTCATTTGTCATAAATAATGAAACATATTGCGCAGTAGATGTTGACATCACTGAGGCAATATTATTATTGCATATTTTGGGTATTTAATAATTTGTAGATTTATTTTGTATTAAAATTTTTGTCTAATAAAAAAATCCCAAAATATTCAAAAACTGTGAAAAATATATTTTTCTGTTCAATCGTGAATTTTCTAAAAGAGTATTTTTTTTAAAAAATGTTGCACTCGCGATTGCGAAAAAAAAGTGCTTTTTCAACAGAAAAAAAATGGAAAATCGTTGGACGTTTTTTAGTTGTTGACTAATGTTTTTGTTGCCACAACATTTTCTTCTTCTTTTCAAAGATCAACAGTCACCATATATTTTTTCCTTTAAAAAATGAAGACTTAAAGGGAAAATTCGTATTTTTTTCGAAATATTTTGCAAAAAAACGAATCAAAATCGACGAGCGTTTGTTTTCGTTGCATTTAAACGTTTTCACCTTTTTTGACATTTTCTCAATACTAAAATGTAAACGGTAAAATTGAAAAACTACTTTTGTCATAAATTTTATATGAGTTTTTACATTTTAAAAATTACGATGATTTTGCCAAAAATGAAGGGACACGCAGGTGCCACTTTGCAACTTCTGCCTTCACTGTTGCAAAAAAAATGCCGTAATAATCCCAACAAACGTAGAAAAAAACAATTTTTAGTATAATTAAAAAAATACATTGTAAAATATTTTGCGTCAGTAAATAAATTATGTTGAAATTAAATTTTTTCTTCTTTGCATTTTTATTACTTGGAAAATAGCCAAAGGTCGAATGAAAAATGTTTTTGCAAATGTAAAAATTTTGTTAAACTCTATTTTCTTTTAAAATTATTATTGTCTCGATAACCAGTCTTATTTTTTTTCACAAAACTTTGAAGTAAACATTAAATTCATTCTTTGTATTTTGGATTTAAAAATTTTTAGCAAAAACTAAATATTCAAAAAATAGATATTTCATTTAGAAATGACAAAAATAATTTTGCAGCATAAAACTCGGCGAATGGTGCGGCAACAAAAATGAATCTAACAACTTTTGCTTTTCTTTTTTAGAAAAAAATAAAAAAATTTCGTTTTCTTTTGTGTTCGAATGCATAGTATTTTAGTTGTTTTAATGGAATAAACGCTACGATTTCGAAAGAAAAGAGTTTTTTTTGCGATCATCAAATGCAACATCTGTTTCGTAGTTTTACTTCTTAAAAAAGAAACTATCATTTAAAAAAGATTTTTCAACATTTTTTTTAATATTTTATGCATTTTTTGTTCAATTTAAATTCATTGGTTTAAATATAAAGAAAGATTTTGACTTTTTTAAAAGATTAAAGGTGCTAGCAATGTTCAAACCATTGAAGGAACATTAATAAAAACAAGCAAGGATAAAAAAATTTTATAACAAATTTATTTTAAATTGCGTCTCTTTTTGTTGCAATTCCACGTTCACGTGTTTTATCTGCTCTTTTTTGTCAAAATAAATAGTATGCGTTAAAAAAAATGATTTACCGATTTTCTTTAATGAAAAAAAAAATGCTTTATTTCGTTGTTTTTTGTCCGAAACCCCGTTTTGTTACACATTACACCGTTCCATCGTTGCCAGTCAAAAGGAAAAGATAAATTGTGTCAGAGAGTCGAACAAATGGTTTGAAAATCAATTATTTCTTTATTAATGTATCATTGTTCAATCGTTCTTCGGTGCAATTAAAAAATTTAACTCATAATCTAATTTTAATTAAAACCTGTGACATTTTCTTTTTTGTATCAAAAAATCTGGAAAGCATAAAAACAAATAAAATATTTAAAACATAATGGATAAAATAAATATTTTCATTCGACAAGAAATGACTTCTTTCAAAATGTTTTGAAAAAATAGTTTTTGATGTAACCACATTTTGTGTGAAAAAAATTGTTTTTTTGAAAGATCATTCAAAAAAGTGTAATATCGGTTTTTGCTTTTCTTTCATTACAAAAAATGAAGAAATTGATTCTTACATTTTTTGAAAAGCTTCAAAAAATTCGACAAACAGACAAAAAAATCATTTTAAGTTGAAAAAAGTTGTTTAAAACTTTTGTTGAAATAAATTTTACAGTTTTGACTAGTTTTTGTAAAAAACCCTTAAACAATTCTTTATTTTGCAAAAATTAAATCTTATTTTTTCATCACAAATGATCTTTTATAATTTATTCATTGAAGCAATATTCTTTGAGATAAAACGTAATTAAAGTTCAATATTCTTTTATTGAGAATCGACGGTTCTCGAAAATTTATGCAACGTATATAAAAAATATTCAAAATATATCAAAGACTTTATTTTTAAACATCCTTTTGGCTTATGCGTTTTTCAAAAACATTTTTGCCAAAAAAATTAACATTAGTACGATATTAAAATAATATTTTAATTTACTTAAAAATTCAGAAACTTCAAATGAAAAGATTTAAAAAAATTTTAGGAAAGAAGAAAGAAACTTTTGAAGATGAAAATTGATGTTTAAGTCGCAAAACGCAATTGTGTTTTTATTCAATTTGAAAGAAACTGCCCAAAAAAATACGAAAAAGCTCAAGCATTTTTTTGTTTGTTTTTAGTATTTTTCCTTTGAAATATCGATCTTCCATTTATGAATGTGAAAAATAAAGAGTTTTTAACAACAAATAATGATTCTTTATTGATTTACGACATATTTTAGTTTCTATCTAGTTTTTAATATTTTATAATCAAATTTTGTTAAATTATTTTACTTATTATATTTGAATACAAACAAATAAATCTGGGTGTTCTAAAATAGCATGAAAAACGGGATGGAGATATTGGATTTGCCATTTTCAATGGATTGATATTTCAAATTTCATCATTTTATGGCTTTTGTAGTATTTTTTTTAAACAATCGTCTGACATGAAAAAAAGTTGGCTGAAATAAATGCAGTTCTACAAAAATTTGAGAAAGAATTTCAACAATAGTTTTTTTGTGTCAGAAAATGCGCGAATTAGCATAATTATAATTATCATTCCCAAATTCATCAATAAAAAGAAGAAAAAAAATTTGTGTATTACAAAAAAAAAAAAACGCTGGAAGTATTTTAAACATTTTGAATAGGTTTTTGTGGGTCTGTTTTATGCAGAACTCTATCAATTTTGACAAAAATGAAATTAAACATAATTTATATTTTTGGAAATTAAAGCTTTCATTTTATTAATTTAAAATAGATCGAAATATAACAGGCATAATATTGCTAGTTTCTTGAAAATCAATCAATAAAATTTGACATAATTTCATTCCTTTTGTTTGAAAAGATCGTGCAAAAGAAGCTAATCTTTGATTTCCAATATTTGCCAATTCTTTCAAAGATTTTAATTTTCCGCCTAAAATTGATTCAATAATTGCTGAAGTTTGAGGTGTTAAAGTCCAACTAAGTTTATATAATGTATTTTTTGGCAATGAAGGAATGGCATTAAAATCTTCAACTTGTTTTTGATTATATGAAATCATTTGATCAACTTTATCAGAATTTGCATATGAATTTATCATTGTTGAAGCGGGCCATAGTTGGGGAAAATTTTCAACTGTTTCATCGCTGCTGAATGTTACAATAACTCTTTGATTTTTTTGCAATCATTGATTGTTATAAAATTATCAGATCTTGGATATAACCATTGTGAAAGTAAATCCATAATTATCTTTCTTAATCCATTTAAATCATCTTTAGTTAAATTTGTTGCAGCAAAATGTGATACTTCAATTATTAAAATTTCAGATGTATGAGTTTGTAAAAATTTTTGTAGTCCAGTTAAATGTTCTATAATTGAAAGACCCAAATCAAAATGATATGAAAACCAATCGGAACCATTAAAAGCAGCTCGAAGATCAAAATATCTCATTCCATCAAGAGCTTGTTCATAGAGGGTTCGATTCTGAGATTCTGCCCATGGAATAATAATATCTTGAACAGGAATTCCAAATTGTTCAGCAATTTGGAATAATATAATATCATCCAAAAGTGGATCTCCAGCTGGATCAGGGGATAGAGCAGATGTGATAATAAAAGATGCGGCATCATGTGTTCCAGGAAGTGTAATATCATATAAATGTAAATTCCCAATTTGTGGAAGTAATTGTTCCATCCAAATACTTGTATTTAATTGTGGGGATTGAGCATTTATCAGTGATGGAGATTGTGTAAATGCAAATATCAAAAACAAAAACCAAAACATTTTTCAGTTAAACACATGTGCTTAAATATGGGAGTCTGTTAAAAAGAAAGAAAGAGTTTTTTTGCTGTTTTTCAATTTCACTTCCATTTTATGGAAAACTTGAACGATAATACATCAAACTAAAAAGCATGCGTTTTTTCTTTTCCAATGTTATTTTTAATGTAGTCTATGGAAAAAGCTGATAAAGAAAAAAGAAGCAAAAATCAATAAACTTAACACAACTTTTTTTATTCCTCTTTCAAATAGCGACGTGCATACGAGACTCAAACGCTGGTGTTACCCGTATTTATTTAGCCAAAAGAAAATGAAAGAGATGTATACCGTAAGAATTTTAAGGGATTTTCACTGTGAATCGAATGGTTTGGAAAAAGTTTTGCTTTAGTCCGCGAACACTTTTTACCATATAAATCTTTAAACCTAAATGTTGAAGAAAGCCTTTTTCAACGATCATTTTTACATTCATTGCAATCTACTCGTCGAGACGAACCGAACGATACCAAATTTAAAGCATTTGAAAAAAAATTTTATTCTGGATTCTGAATCCTGGGCTTCTGAATCCATATTTTGCTTAGTCCCTGCAAATATAGCTTCTAGTACCCCTTTGCTAATTTTTAGCAGCAACACCTTTTTTTTAAAGTGTTTTGTTTCTTCAACATTTAGGTTTAAAGATTTAATATGCGAAAAAGTGTTCGAGGACTCAAGCAAACTTTTTTCCAAATGGACAATTTATAAGGGAGTCGATAAACCGTGATTTTTTACACATTCTTTTACACGTAAATGTGTAGAAAATCCCGCATTAATAAATATTGCATTAATAAATTAATAACAGCAGTATACCAGTACTTTTTTTTCACCATTTTTTGCATAAAGTAACATTATCATTAATCAATTCTTTACAAACTAAGAAACCCGAAAACACAAAATATTCAAACCATTTTTTAAAAATATTTGTGTTTGCTAAAATGGCGACTTTCTTTAAAATATTGTTTACGAAAAAGTAAATGTTGAAATTGCGATTGCTAAAAAAATAGTTTTCTTTCAAAAGACAGAACAAAAAAAGAACCATTTAACAACAAAAAAAGATTTTGACATTTTTAAAAGATTAAACATTGGCGAACATTAATAAAAACAAGGATTAAATAATTTTATGACCAATTTATTGTTAATTTTGCCTCTTTTTGTTGCAAATTACGCTTATACGTGTGTTATCTGTTCTTTTTTTTCAAAATTAATTGTATTTGTTTAAAATAGTGATTTATCCATTTTTAAATTTTTGAAGAACATTTAGTTTACACACATATGTACCAATTATGCAGTAATGTTGAAATGCTGCAAAAATGCGGATGATTTTTTTTAATGTTGAAAATAACCATTTGCGAGGTTTTGCTGCAGTTTTATTCCTTCAAAAAAATCCTGTCTTTCTTTTTGGATGTTATCTTCGACCAATTTCAATTTAAAATGGATTTCTGTGTTCGATAATTTATTCAAAAAATATTAAAAGATTGACAACCAGAATTTTATGAGAGTTTTGCATGACTTTTTTTTCAAAAAGTTTATGTTTTGTTTGTATTTTAACCATTTCTTAGTACAAAACAAGAAAGTCTAAAGTTTTTTAAATAAATAAAAAAATTTCACATTCATAAAAAAAGGAAAGAATTTAAGTAATTAAAATAATTAAATGTAGCAGGCTACGGAACTCAAAACTTTTAAATGATTGCTTTTTTTATTAAAAGTAACACTGTAAAATGTATTTTAAGGGAAAGAGAACATGCGGCAATAAAGTAATCATTAAACGCTAAAAAAAATATTTGTTAATTTTTTATAGTTGTGTTTTAAACTTGTAATATTTGTTAGACAAAAAATATTTAATATGTCAGTTATTCCTTTATTGACATATGTTGTTAGTTTAATTTTAGCCATTTTTACTATTTTTGCATCGTTATATGTTGCATATATTCGACCAATGATGATTCGAAAACTTCCAAAAGCTTTAAGGTATTATTTTTTGTGATTTGCTTTCAAATTTGTTGCGACAATGAATATTTCAGATTGTTCGCTACGGTATGTTATCTTCCAACTGTCATTATTGTGGCTCTGTCAACAGTTTACGTTTCAATTGTTTTTTTAATGTATGGTAATGAAATTTCACCGGCATTACTTTTTACCAACAGAATCAATCCATATTTCATTCAAATCCAACAAACATTTTTTCTTGTCCTGGTTTTGGAAAGAATTGCCGCAACAGTGTATATTGAAAAATATAAAATATTAAAGCAAATGTGGTTTCCTTGGATTCTAATATCTTTTACTGTGATAATCTCGGTATCGTTTATTTTTGTCGTCTGTAAGTGTTTTTTTTTAAATTTTAAAGTAAGATAGATATAGACTTCTAACAAATGTACTCCCGCTCAGGAAGTAGAAATTATCAGGTCAAAAAGACGATTTTCAAAAATCAACGCATTTTTTTAATAGATTTTTTGGGTGGAATACTTTTGCAACAAAAGAATGAAGTAATGAATAAAGAAAGAAATGGCATTTTTTTTTCACTGGCTGCCGTATACACGATTGGCGCCTTTTTTTAAAACAAGACGACAAAAAACTTGACTTTTTAATTTTTTATGTATGATTTGACTTAATAAA
Source organism: Panagrolaimus davidi (assembly GCA_901779475.1). Taxonomy (NCBI): domain Eukaryota; kingdom Metazoa; phylum Nematoda; class Chromadorea; order Rhabditida; family Panagrolaimidae; genus Panagrolaimus; species Panagrolaimus davidi. Next base: position 11,548 of record CABFKP010001788.1, read on the forward strand.
TTTATAAATTATTTAGCACTTCCGTCAAAATGGGAGCCAAAATGAGCTCTAATTTTTTTAATAAAATCGTTTATTTAAATTGTGTTTGGACAAATATAAGCTATAATAAAAATTAGATCAGAAATATATTACTTAAAAAATAATTACTTTTTCATTATTGAGAAAAAAATTGCGGAAAAGTGTTCCCCGGAAGTACTTCCGCTCATCCCTAGTCTCACACGATCGATCAATTCATTATTTTTTGAAAAAACATTGGCTAGAAATGCCATTTTAATGACTGAATTTTTAGTAAATGTTATTAATCCAGCTAATATACCAGTTGTTTACACTTACACCATATTCTTATTAGATCTCATTTCTCTTTCTGTAATTACTGTATTATATTATTTAAATCGAAAAATATATAAAATTACTGCGTATCGAATTACTCTACAAAAACGTT